>JARYGA010047152.1:0-50490 GCA_030545235.1 Helianthus tuberosus
AATTTTCACAACTTGCTGAAAAAGTCACTGTGATTGTGTATTTCATTTTGCAAAGATTTAAACTTGTTTTATTTCTTTATTTTGTTTAAGCATTGGACATCCTCTGCGTATACGTGAGTATCGACCTGGATGTTATTGCCTAAACATTCTGCTTTATTTTCTTTGGTGTTTCGTTTAAGCTTTGGATCACCTCTGCGTATACGGAAGTATCGACCTGGTAGTTAAAGCCTAAACATCTTCAACTTGTTTTTATTTCTTATTTTGTTTAAACATTGGACTTTCTCTGCGTATCGAAAGATCAACCTGATTGTTAATGTATAAACATTCTGAGTTATTTTCGCACATATCACAGTTGATGAAAGTTTAAAGGCATTACATGAGTTAGTGTATTGCATGATGAGGGGATATGCTGAGATCGTGGGATCCATAAGAATTTAGTGAAAAATTAATATACCTTAACGTATCGGTAAGCATTTCGAAAGTTTTTAGATTGAGTTTAAGAGGATAACTATATCGTCAATCTATGTGAATCGTTTAGAACTTAAAATGTTTAAAGCTTAATGGTGCTAGTGATTTGTCTCATGAACTGATATGATCCTCTTACACAAACTCACAAAAATATTGTCTGTATATATTTCTTTGCTGCATTTCTCTAAAAACAAAAACCCAAAAAGATTGTGTTTTAGTATAGATATTTGAAAATTCAAAAAGATTTTCGATAACTGATGTTGAAGAGCTGACATTCAAAATTCTGAGTGCTAAACATGATGAATAACTATGGGTTGAAAGAGTTTGTTTTTGAAATGAAAAAGTGTTATAAATAAATCTCTCCAAAAGAAAGTTTGATCTTGATAAAAATGGTTAATAATTGAACGATATTTTCAAGTGGTTTCTTAAATTTGTCAAATTTGTAAATTTGTGAAATTTATGTTGAGGTAAAGGATGTGCAGGTTAACCAAGTTTCAAATCCTGAGAAGATGCAGAATAGAGCCAGGAATTGATTCTGAACTTGTGAACCAGACTACGATCCCGACAGCTGAGTCTAAGGGGGAGTCTAAAGACAAGCTCAACGCAAGGGGGAGCGTGTATTCAAGGAGCCGGGTAACTATCCTGGAGGAGCTTGTATATAGAAAACCAGGTGTCGATCCCAAAAGCACGAAAGCTTAATGAAAGGAGGAGCCTGAAGAAAAGGAGTCTGATCGAAAGGAAGAGCAATGGAAGCCTGAAGACAGATCCACGGGGATTATGTTCGAGAAAGATAAAGATAAGTCGCTACGAGTTTGACTACGGATTGACTGCGGCAATATCCAAGGGGGAGTCTGTTGGTACATTTATGTCTATCGCCTCCGTCAATCTAAAACCGTAGCTGAAACTGAAGAAATCTAGGCTTATAGTGTTATATTTTAATAGAAAAGGCAAGGTGGCATTTCTGTAAATAAGGAAACCTTCCTTATATCATTGGCCTATAAATAGGGAGCTATAGTGTTAGATTTAAGACTTTTGGCCATTAGAAGACTTCGAGCTTGGTGCTTAGAGAGAGAAACTAGTGAGATAAAGTCTTCATACGTGATTCTCGATTCTTGTAATCGTCATACTGATCAATAAGAATCACGTTAAATTGTACGATCTTGTGTTAGGTCACGCACGTGTACAGATTCCGCACGTCACACGTGTCGTTATGCAATCGTTCAGAGTGAAAACCGGTCCTAACACGGGTCCAGATAGTTGCTTTTCTCCAATTTCTGCCCAACAGACTGGCGTTCGGCACTTTCGTCCATAAAGTGCCTCAAATGGTGCAACATTAATACTGGTGTGATAATTGTTATTATAAGAAAATTCTATCAATGGTAAGTGATCGTCCCAATTACCTCTGAAATCAATTACACAAGCTCTAAGCATGGCTTCCATTGTCTGAATTGTCCTTTCGCTTTGTCCGTCTGTTTGTGGATGATAAGCGGTGCTTAGATTCAACTTGGTTCCCATTGCTTTTTGGAAACTTGTCCAAAAATGAGAGGTAAAGTGACTATCTCTGTCAGAAACAATTGATAGAAGAATTCCATGTAATGAAACTATTTCATTTACATATAATTTAGCTAACTGTTCCATACTGAAAGTTTCTTTCATTGATAGGAAATGAGCTGACTTGGTTAGCCTGTCTACAATCACCCAGATTGTATCATTACCTTTTTCTTGTTTTGGGTAATTTAGTAACAAAATCCATTGTTATCAATTCCCATTTCCATACAGGCATTTCTAACTGTTGCAATAAACCTGAGGGTTTCTGATGTTCAGCTTTGACTTGTGAACAGGTTAAACACTTGGCAACATATGCTGCTATATCCTTTTTCATTCCTATCCACCAGAAATTCTTCCTTAAGTCCTGATACATCTTATCACTTCCAGGATGCATCGTATACTTAGACGTATGGGATTCTTCTAATATACGGTGACGTAGGTTTCCTAATTTAGGTATCCACATCCTTTTCTTATGGAATCTCCAAATTTCATCTGTTCCTTGTTCTAATTCCTTAATCATTCCTTTTAATTTTTCAGTATCATCCTTGATTACTGATTCTTGTGCTTTTCTAATCTGTTCATTTAAATCTACTTGCAGATTTAACTTAAGAGAACATACTCTTTTTGGCTTTTCATGATACTTCCGACTTAAAGCATCAGCTACTACGTTTGCCTTTCCTGCATGATACTGGATATCACAATCAAAATCACTAAGTATCTCCATCCAACGTCTTTGTCTCATATTCAACTCCTTTTGCCCAAAAACATACCTTAAACTTTTATGGTCGGTGAATATGGTAAACTTACTACCGTATAGGTAATGTCTCCAAATTTTGAGGGCAAAAATTATAGCTCCTAATTCTAGATCATGGGTTGAATAATTCTCTTCATGATTCTTAAGTTGTCTAGAAGCGTAAGTTATAACCTTTTGACGTTGCATTAATACACATCCATAACCTAATTTAGAAGCGTCACAATAGATTACAAAATCTTTAGTTCCTTCTGGTAACGCTAGTATGGGTGCGTTGGTTAGTCTTTGTTTAAGAATTCTAAAGGCTTCTTCTTGTTTTGGTCCCCATTCAAACTTAACGGATTTACAGGTTAACTTAGTTAAGGGAATGGATATTCTAGAAAAATCTCGAATAAATCTTCTATAATAACCAGCCAATCCTAAGAAACTTCTAACCTCGGTTGGTGACTCAGGGGTTTTCCATTTGGTAATTGCCTCAATCTTGGTGGGATCTACATGAATTCCTTCATGATTGACTAGATGTCCGAGAAATTGTACCTGTTCTAACCAAAACTCACACTTCGAAAACTTAGCATAAAGCTTTTCTTTTCTCAATAAACTTAGAAGTGCGTGCAGATGCGCTGAATGTTCCTCTTTGCTTTTAGAGTAAATGAGAATATCATCTAAAAAGACAATTATGAATTTATCCAAATATGGCTTACATATTCGGTTCATCATGTCCATAAATGCAGCCGGGGAATTGGTTAAACCAAATGGCATGACAGTAAATTCATAATGACCATACCTTGTTCTGAAAGCGGTCTTAGGAATGTCCTCTTCCTGTACCTTTAATTGATGATATCCTGACCTTAAATTGATTTTTGAGAAAAATCGTGCTCCTTGCAATTGATCGAACAAATCATCGATTCTTGGTAATGGATACCGATTCTTAATCCTGACTTTATTTAATTCACGGTAATCAATACACATACGCATTGATCCGTCCTTCTTTTTAACGAATAAAATTGGTGCTCCCCATGGCGATGAACTTGGTTGTATGAATCCCTTTTCCAATAATTCATCTAATTGTTTCTTCAGTTCCTGCATTTCTGCGGGTGTCAAACGGTAAGGTGCTTTGGCAATTGGTGCAGTTCCTGGTATTAAATGGATTCTGAATTCAACTTCCCTGTCTGGAGGTTGCCCTGGTAACTCTTCTGGAAATACATCTGAAAACTGGGATACTACTGGAATATCCTTTAATTCTTTTCCTTTAGTGTTAGTGATTATGGAAATCAAATACACAAATAATCCTTTTCTTATATAACTTGCAGTTTTCATCACAGAGATAAATTTTGTGGATCTAAAGGTTTTATTTCCGTTAATTGTGATCTTTTCACCCCTTGGTGAATTTACTTGAATTGACTTTTGATCACATAAAATACTGGCTTTATTGGCTATTAACCAATCCATTCCTAACACAACATCAAATCCTTCCAAATTCATTGGGTAAAGGTTTGCAATAAATTTCTGATTTAAAATTTCTATTCTTGCTCCCTGCAAGATCTCAGAAATTTTAATAGTTTCCCCATTTGTTGTCTCTACTAGACATTCTTGTGGGAGTTTAGTTAATGGTTGATTGAGAAGTTTGCAAAATGAAGTATTAATAAAACTTTGGTTCGCACCAGATTCAACTAATACTTTAGCAAAAACTCATTAACTAAAAACGTATCGGCGATCACATCAGGGATCATCTTTGTTTCTTCTGCAGTCAGAACAAATGCTCTAGCATTTTTAGTATTCTTGATGTTCGTAGCAGGAGCTAGCTTTGGACAATTAGGCTTGACAGTTGAAGCATATCCTGTTGTTAGGCTTCTTCCTGCAATCTTCCTCCTTGTGTCCCGACATTTTGCAGAAATTACAGTATACGGAGCATATTCCTGAATGCTTCCTTTTGCAATACTTACAGTAGGGTGCAGAGGTAGAACCTACATTTTTCCCACGGTTAGAATTTCCATAACGGAATTCCTGGGTAAGCTTCTGGGTTAGGTTTCTCCTCTGATCCTCTTCTCGTGTATGGACTAATTCATCTATCAAGGTGTTTGCTAGCTCTACAGCTTCTTCTATGGTTTGAGGTCTAGCTGCCTTGACTACATGCCTTATTTCTCCAATTAATCCCCAGATGTAACGGGAGATTAATACTGGTTCAGGAGATGCAAGGGTTGGTACTATTCTAGCATATTCAAAGAATAATGTAGTATAACCCTTACTATCTACCCCAATCATCCTAAGATTTAGGAATTTGTTTGCTATCTTTTCTTTTTCATTGGGAGGGCAGAATTTCCTTTCTACCATGTTTTTAAATTCCTCCCATTCCATATTGTAAGTTCTATCACTTCCCCTAGACTCGAGGATAGTGTTCCACCATTCTAGTGCAGAATTTTTAAACAGATTAGAAGCAAACATTATCTTATCCTCTTCCGCACATTTACTTATTCTTAAGACTACCTCAGTCTTTTCTATCCAGCGTAGAGATGCAACGGCCCATTCATTGCCCGAGAATTCCATTGGTTTACAAGACCAGAATTCTTTATAAGAACAACCGTAAGACACAGTTTTTCTTCTTTTAGGAATGGGCATTTGAAGTACGGGTCCATTGTTTACGCTGTGTTCAGGTTCAGAAGGTCGTTTGCTATCATGTTTACTTTTATTTTCGGCTTCCCTAACTGTTTTGATAATATATGGAATCGCATCTATTATCCCTTGTGCCACTATATGTTGCATGGCACTGTTATCCACTTGGTTTCCAATATTGTTGTTCGGGTTCTCATCATCCAAGTTATTGTTACTCTGGTTATCGTTATTCTGGTTTTCCTGATTTACTTCGTCGTCCATCTGAATTTTAAACATTTCACAATTATTAATATCACAAAATAATAATTTAGGCAACAATCACACAACACACATATTGGTCAAAAACGTCGAGCATTGCGACTTTACTTTTTCTTATATAGTATGCGTCAGATACACACTAAGACTGGAATTAAAATTACAACACTACTATGCATCGTTAACCACGAAGTGGTCTATACTACAACATATATTATTATTATTATTACACATATATTATATATTATTTTATTATTATTATTATTATTATTATTATTATTATTATTATTACCAACTCCACCATCACCTTCACTGATCTGGATTCATCTAGTAATCCATATTGTGCTCGTCGTACTTCCAGACGAGTCGCTCTCCTACCTGCCTCATCCTCTCACTACTTTCTAAAATCTCTTCTCCGAAAGTTCGGAGCTCGTGCATATTTTCTTCACTCATTGGGGGTGCAGGTGCTGGTACTGGGTCTGGGTACTGGGGCATGGGATTCTCCTGAGGGTACGGATTTTCTAAGATCTCCCCAATGTATTCATCGTTATCGTAGTAGGGATCTAGAGGGTCCAGACCTGGATAGGCTGCTAGATTTGGCATGGGTTCGTCGTTTAGGTGGTAGCGTGGCACATAATCCCTATGATCATCGAACCATGGATCATAATCCGGGACTAAGGGATTAGGGGCTGGTATCCTAGGTATCTCCTCAGGGTTGAAGTCATGCATTTGGACTTGGTTTTCGGGGTTGTTTTCTATCTCCATCGGCTGAGTGGGAAATAAAGGTAAGGGTTGTGGGGCTACTAGTTGCTCCAAGTTTGGGTCGGCAGCTGTGGTTGCTAGGATATGAAAATTGGTTAAGCTCCTATTAAGCATATCCTGTGTATGGGCATCTGACTCTCACTTAGCGGCTGCTAGGACTCTCTGCTATTGCAACTTTCGCATTCTTTTCCTACGCTCGAATCCTCCCTTACTGAACCATCCTTTCTTTTTCTGAGGGAATGGCTCTTCAGACTGAGCCTTAAAGACAAACATCCCTTTTTCCTAGTCAACGACATACCCAGAGAGGGCAGGCTGTGAGGAGGTACCTTCACTCCTAGGTGAATCGGATAACTGACGATACGCGTCTGAGGGTCCTTGATCACTCATACTGAAAACTAACAAATAGTCAAATAACACACAACAGTAAAATACAGATATGCACGTATTTCAATAATTAATTTCCTAACAATTTAAATAATATATTGGTGTCAGTAGAACACTTCTGCGGCTGAATCAGTGGCTTAGCTCTGATACCACCTTTTGTCGCAACCCCCGCCCCCTATCTGTCCCGGGAACGAGCGACTGCGAGACCAGTTTTGGTGGTATCAATTGTTTATCATTTTGGCAGCGGAATTTTCATCAGGACTATAGTTAGGAAATATTTATCAGAGTAAATACCACACTTTTATAATATTAAACATATTGGGATAAAACCCAAGTTTTCATTACAAACATTTTCATAGGGAAAATCCCCATTTTATTGAATAAAACATCTTCTTTTATTTAGGTAACTTTTATAGCCACTGTTTCCAAGCCTTCAGTGCTGTCCAGCTGGCTTCTAGTTGGCTTTCACATTTTGTTACCTAAAACGCGTTTAAAAATATTTTGTCAGTGGGAAATACTGGTGAGAGAATCCCAGTTTAATCAAGAAGAGTTTTATCCTTAAACAATATTGAGAGCGATTACAATGTTTATGTCTACACAATTACTCATTCAGTACTGTCAATCCTGACTTGTGGGTCATATTACACATTGGCTAACTCTTTGTCCAATGGTAACGTATTCCACATTTTGTATACAAAAACCCAACATACCGGCAGTAATTGAAGAACTACAAAGACTCAATCATTGCTTAATTGCATTGTAAAACAATTAAGGTTTTGTAAAAGCAGTTTACAAAAAGGAGATTACTCGCATTGCTGTCTTAGGTTTTCTGTAAGGGTTTCCTGGTGATTATCTATAATTTACACAAATGTACATATATTAGTATAATAACCCATTATTTACATTAGTAATACCCTCCCCGAGACGGCATTCCAAAGACTACGTCGGGCAGATCCTCGACAGCCGTTACGGAACCCTGGATTAAACGGGGAGCATATCTAATACGTAACCGGGGTTATAATACTTACATCGGGGCAGAACTTCGTTAGTTAGGGGGTTATTATACCCAAAAATTATGCCTACTATTCAGAATTTCGAGAGAGGAAAGATTTGTGAGCGACGGAAAACGAAAGCCCAATCCCTCTACTAATAGGGCCTGATTTTGGTCTTGTCGCGCCCCACGTAAACTCAGGCCAAGGT
This sequence comes from Helianthus tuberosus, assembly GCA_030545235.1. Lineage (NCBI taxonomy): Eukaryota > Viridiplantae > Streptophyta > Magnoliopsida > Asterales > Asteraceae > Helianthus > Helianthus tuberosus. The sequence goes on from JARYGA010047152.1 coordinate 7,979, forward strand.
CTACGCGGCCCGCGTAGTAGGCTGGTAGGCCCTAGCTTGGCCCAGTCACCACACTAGCTCCGCCACGATGATGACACGTGGCAGCACCGAGTGTCGCCTGATCTTGTAGCTGTCGCGGAACGCGTAAGCGGTAGCCAAAGGCTACGCGGCCCGCGAGCGCCCATAAAAACTTGATGTTAATTAATTTTTATAAAAATAAAGGTATTCTGGCTTGGTTTTCACATACGGGGTATATTTTAGGACATATTGGAATATTTTTAAAATATATTAGGGTGTCAGAAAAATTCAGGAGGGTTGTTATATAACACCCCAAAAATATAAATATGTGCATAAATATGAAAATGTTAAGTTAGGAATGCATGATAAAAAATTTAAATTAACCATAAAGTAAAATGCTAAATATTTGAGGGGCCAATCTTGGGCAATTTGAAAGATAACTTAATTAAACTTAACACACAAAACACACACACATCACACTTATGTGTGTGTGTGTGTGTTGGCGCGACTAGAAGAGAGCTGGGAAGAACAAACTCCTTAACAACACAAATTGGGCAAATTGAAAGGGGAATTTAGGGCTAAATGAGTGCATGAGCCAAGAATTATGATTATCTAAGTGTTTCTAACATCAAGTAAGTCGAATTTTATGTTTTAGTGATGTTTGATTAAGTGGGTTATATGTAATCCGTGAATGTAATGTAAAATTTAACATGAATGCTAATTGATATGAATGTGTAGATGTTGTAATATGTTTAATTTTGTCTATGTTGATGATTTGGGGTAAAACCCGCTTGTATGTTATAGAATGATCAAGATTAGTGAAGTTTTATATGTAAATTAGTATAATGTTGATTGTTGAGGAAGTGTGTTGATGGTAATTCGTTGGTTAATTGATATAGAACTAAATGTACATGGTTAGGAGGGTAAATTGTAAAGTTGAGGATGGTTATGCTAATCAATGGATGAAATATGGAAAATGTGCTTAAGATACTTGTACATTATGCTTTATAGATAGTACGCACGCAATGTGTTTGATGAAATGCCTTAATTGGTTTAATTGTGATTTTACATGAATGCTTGCTAAAATTATGTAATATGATGATGATGATGATGAAAATGTATGTGATTAATTAACGTCATAATGTACAACAAAGAATGCATAAGTAATGAAGTTTGTATGAAAGCTAAGTATATGAAGTTGCGATGTGTAGGAGCGAAAAAAGAAGAAGGAACAAGTCAATCCAAGGCGTTAGGAACGCAAGATCACGATAAGTTATTATGAACTTCGTTTATCCTTTATATAGATCATGAATGCAAATCTTGGTATTTAAGTCTTAGTGTAAAGTCGTATTGTAGATTATGGTAAATTTTGATATGTTGAGTATTGAAAGATGAATAGGAAATGAAATGGTAATGAATGAGAAATGACCCGCTTCAAATGGGTCGAAATGGTTTGAAAGCAAAATGATGAAATGGCTTAAGTAAGGACTCGTTATAACGGCTCAAAATGATGAAAGTGTGTCAATAATGTATGGTATGTATTGACCCATTTCGGATGGGTCAAAAGGGGCATATGTTGAATGTTTCCGAAGTGATAAAGATGAATGCTCATAACAAAGATGATGCTAGATGGAAAGAATGACAACAAGGATGTTAACAAATGGTGAATTTTGTTAACAGGTCGAATAATGATAAGTAAATGAACGCCTTGAATTTTGTTTAGTATATTGAACTAACGGATGCTTTGATGTTTAGTATAGGTAAATCTCTTATTTGATGACAGCGAGTTTGGGTCGAACACACTACACCTCATGCCCACAAAGCGCTTCCGAATATGTTTTTGTGTCAAATGGGTCAAAACTCTTTTGGGTTGTGAAGTGTTATTTTGTACCTAGTGTCCTTTGTAAATAAGTTAGTTTTGGTGGTTATGGTTTACTAGTTTTGGACAAATGTAGTTTGAAATGTTTTGGTGGTTGTAAATGTTATGGTTACCGTAACGGTATTTTTGGAAATATTATGTTAAAATATGAAGGATCAAATTTTTGGCATTTATATTTGTGGTTTTGACCTTACGTTTAAATGGGCGTTACATTTGGGTATGGTCAAGTATTTTGATTTCAAACGTAATGAGTCATCATCATCATACTCAGTAAATCCTACCAATAGCAAAGCTAAGGTAGGGTCAAATAATAACTCATGTGTGTCGTAATGTAATAAAACGATTGTGCAATGATAGAACCACAATTGATAATTAAATTAGCTTATCAACTATTTTAATGATATACCACAATATTTCCTTTCTTCAATTTTGATTTTAATAACTTTTATTAGTGTATATTAAATCAAATTACTTTATTGGATATTAGACGGGTTAAAGAAAGTCTACGCCTTTGATCAACGTTAAGTTTTAACCTTTATATATGATATTGTGTATCGAGTCCAATGTATGCACGTAAGGTTGTAAACAGTGTTGTAAAAATGGCGACTAGTCGGCGATTAATCGTTAGTGGACCAAAAAAAAAAAAACTGAGTAATTTTTCGTTAATCAATCCATTAATCATTATTCGGGCCTAGTCGGACCTAGTCGTTCCTAGTCGAACCTAGTCAGCCAGCCAAAACTTGGCGATTCCGGCAAAAAACATGTATATTTCGTCCAAAACCTCTAAATTCTGGCAAGTTTCCAACCAAACCATGTGAATTCCAACAATTAATCTTGTATACTTAAAAAAATGAGTTAAATAAGAGTTAAAATCTAGATACTTAAAATCTTTACCTATAAAAATGTGTATATGTATACATAAAACTGAAAAGTACATATAAAAAACCTGATCTGTTTAATCCCGAGTAGTCGCTAGTCCCCACCTCACCGGCCGACTAGCAACTAGCGAGTTCTCCAACCTTGGTTGTAAACGAACCGTACGTTTAGCGGACAGTTAAACGTACGGTTCGTGAACCGTTCGACGGGAAGTTCGTTTACGTTCGTGCGTTTAATTAATGAACGATCAGGAACAAAAAATTTCGTTCGGTTAGTTAAATGAACGAACACAAACAAATGTCTCGTTCATTTAATTACGCTTGTGAACGTTCGTTAATGTGTTTGTGAACATTCGTTTATGTTCGTTTGTTTATGTTGTTCATTAATGAGTTTTTAGCAGTTATTTATTTTATCTAAACTTTTTATATTCTTTAATTCTTATTTATCTCATTACCTAAACAAATATAATAGGAAACCTTTTCTCCACCTTGTTTATGCATCGCTCCACTTTTCTTCTCGTTATTCACATTGAAAAATACTATCGACCTTCGTTCAATGATTAAGGCTTCAAGGTCTAATGTCGCCCCCTCTCACAATCCACCTCTAGCCAAACGGTTGTTGAGACTAGAAAGTTGAATGTGTTCGATTTAGAGTTTAAGAGGTGATTACATATGGTTTAAGGATTTGGAGCTTAAGGTCATGAAAATAATTTATGAAAGTAATCATCATGTACACATAGCACATGTTCTTGACACTACTGAAACTCAAAAGAGTTTGTATGCTTTCATGGATTAAAGTCCATTAGAATCGTAACGTGTGTATGGTCATAGGTGATGTAACACATTTTTTACAACTATTAAGTTATCATCAAGTCTAGCTACGTAGATTTACATAGATAATATAGATACATAAGAATATTTTATAAAGATTACAAGTCCTATAGATCAAGCATGAGGTAGGAGATTAAAGTCTCCATTAAGGCACCTCTTAGTGTCTTATAATTCATACATGAGGTAATCAGACTCTATTGTTCACCACTTCACTTGTAGTTATGAACAACAAGGAGGGTAATGAATTTACAAGTAAATAGAGAAATAAGAACACTAATCTATGGAAAACATCAAGAAGTGAGTGGATTTCTATGAAAGATAGCCTAAGCTAGTCTAACAATCACACATACATCAAGCTTCAAGTTTGAACACTACTTGTGGGTAAAACCCTAACCAAAACAGAATATTTGTGAGGTTTTATGTAGGAACTGTTCGCGTAAATTAAATAAAATAACAAATTTTATTAATACTGATTACAAACAGAAATTAGAAAGACAAAAGTATAAATACAAATACAACTGAAAAAATAACCAAATACAAGAAAGGGGTAGAAACAGAATGGCTGAGGCACGTGTCCACACGCTTCCCTTAAAACAAATTCCGAGTCTCCCAAGAGTACTCGTTTTGTTTCCCAGGGTACAACAGCCGGAGTTCGCCTACAACCCGATGTCTACCTTGAAAGCTTGCTGGAAAAGGATCAGAACTATGGAGAGAAAGTATTAGATGCTGTTGTGTAGCTGGTGATCTCTTCTACTGGGTATGGAGCTGTATTTATACAGCTCCTAAGTCGAAACAGTCAAAACGAATTAAAGAGAGGTTTAAATTGCATTAAACGTCTTCAATGCAATTTAATACGTCATTTAATTCTCAGTCAAAGCCAGTTAACTCGTCAGTTACGAAGCTGGACTGAAACTGCTCTATTATTCAATGCTGGAGGCTTTCTGCGCGCGCGCGCGCCCAGGTGTGCACGCATGCGCGGTGCGGCCTCTTGGCTCACAGCCATGCGCGCATGCGCCACGTCACCATGCGCGGTGCGTCCTCTTGGCTCAAGTCCATGCGCGGTGCGGCCTCTTGGCTCACAGCCATGCGCGCATGCGCCACGTCACCATGCGCGGTGCGTCCTCTTGGCTCAAGTCCATGCGCGGTGCGGCCTCTTGGCTCACAGCCATGCGCGCATGCGCCACGTCACCTGTGAGCCTATACGAGCGCGCCACACAGTCACGCCGTATTGGCTCACTCTGGTGCGCCGCGCACGACACCGCAGGACCCATGCACCATGCGTGCACCCGCGCGTCTCCGTGCCATGTGTACTCGCGCGCGCATGCGCATGACTGCCACGTCATGTGCCGCATCACCTACTACTTGGTCCTTGCAACCCTTGTGCTCCACCACGCGCACGTGGTCAAAAATACAAAGGCGGCTCTCGAGCGGCGATGTGAGCGTGCGAAGTGCAAAGTGCGCCATCAAAGCGCCACATTGCGCTTCATCGCCCACGCCACGCGCGCGCGCGAGCGTGTGCGAGTGCGAGTTAGGGTGCTCCGCACCCTTCGCGAGGACACTAGTGTGTGCTTCCATGAAACAATAAGGATGGAGAGTTCCCACTTAAATACCCCTTTAAGTTCCTTCTCTCATCCGATGTGGGACAAGGTGCTACTTTCCCTTTTGTTTCAGCATTGAATGTTCCAAACACCCAACTTTGAGCATCGATATCTTATTCATCTTAGCTCGGTTTTGGACGTGGTTTAGTTCGTTGCGAAGCTCTTCCAACATAGAACACAAACCCATAAATAAATATATAAAAACCGCTCATTTTATTATATTTATTTCTAGTCCAAAATAGGAAAAAATCATTTTCCTATATTTGTGAAAAATGCTATTTTCACCTATTTTTCCAACAATCCCCCACATGAAAAATGCTATTTTCATCAAATTTCCAACAATCCCCCACATGTATGGAAATGGACCTTTTCCTTACACTTTTCAACGATTAACTTCGACAGTTGAGTATTGAAAGATAGGTAGGTTGAAGCCTTTGAACCTTCTTTTGTGAAGCGCACTTAGCTTACTAGCGGTGTGTAGACGCGATGTCCTTGAACATACCCCCATTTGTGTAAACGACAATACACTTCACATAATACTCTTCCTGGTTTGGCCAAATCCTCATTGTCGTGTCCTATTATGGTCCTGGAACACTAGCCTGGTTCTGCGAGAGCTCTAGGATTTGCGCACCCCACAAATCCATTTGAAGCGACCCTACTTCACTCTAACATAGGTGATTCCTCTGAATCATTAAAAGCATTATGGTTATTTGATTTCCCGTAATCGTTAACCTTAATATGCTTAGCCTCACTTCAATGTCACTAATTGGAATGGACTAGGAAGTATAAATAACTCCCTTTTTAATTAGTTTGGGGTACTCCCCCACGGTGACTCCGTTTGGTAATATGATTAAGTTGTCCTATTGAACTTAGATCTTGGGATCTCCAGTCAACTAAGTTAGGTTTCCCTCATATTCCCATTTACCACGGGCTTTAGTCCCATTCCTCTTGACGACGTTTCTACTAACTCTCTACTTAAGCCTTTTGTAAACGGGTCCGCAATGTTATCCGCTGATCTCACATAATCAATTGTGATAACACCCGTTGAGAGTAGTTGTCGTATCGTGTCATGTCTACGTCGCATATGCCTTGATCTGCCATTGTACATCAAGCTTTGAGCTCTACCAATCGCTGATTGGCTATCACAATGTACACATATGGCTGGCAAAGGCTTTGGCCATCTTGGAATATCTTCCACGAATTGACGTAGCCATTCCGCCTCCTCGCCTGACTTATCCAAGGCGATAAACTCGGATTCCATTGTGGATCTTGCTATGACCGTTTGCTTGGAAGACTTCCAAGCAATAGCAGCTCCTCCAAGTGTAAACACATAACCACTTGTTGATTTGGAATCTTTATTATCCGATATCCAGTTTGCATCAGTGTATCCTTCGATCATTGCTGGTTGTCGGGTATAATGCAATCCATAATCTCTTGTGTATCTTATGTATCTAAGCACCCTCGTGATAGCCTTCCAATGATCCGCGCACGGATTGCTGGTGTATCTACTTAGCCTACTCACCGCGTAAGCCAAGTCGGGTCTAGTACATGTCATTAGATACATTAGACTGCCAATAATTCTTGAATACTCTAACTGAGCAACTCCATCCCCCTTATTCTTCTTAAGATGTTGGGAGGTATCAACTGGAGTTCGAGCTACACTCGTATCTCCCGAGTTGAATTTTTCAAGAATTTTATCCACATAGTGAGATTGACTTAACACAAGACCATCTTGGGTTCTTATGATCTTTACCCCAAGAATCACATCCGCTAAACCCATGTCTTTCATGTCAAATCTCGCTTTTAACATGCTTTTAGTAGCTTTGATAATTTTATCATTACTCCCAATGATAAGCATATCATCTACATAAAGGCATAAAATCACATAACCTTCATTTGTGTCTTTGAAATAAACACATTTGTCGCACTCATTTATTTTGAAACCATTGTCAATCATGACATGATCAAACTTTTGGTGCCATTGTTTTGGTGCTTGCTTCAAGCCATACAAAGACTTGACGAGTTTACATACTTTACCCTCTTGACCTGGGGCGGAGAAACCTTCAGGTTGCTCCATGTAAATCTCTTCTTCTAAATCACCATTTAGAAATGCGGTTTTAACGTCCATTTGGTGAACTTCCAAATTTCTTAAAGCCGCTATAGCAAGAACCAATCTAATCGAGGTTATGCGCGTCACCGACGATTAGGTATCAAAGTAATCTAGACCTTCCTTTTGTCTAAATCCTTTAATCACCAACCTAGCCTTGTATTTATCAATACTTCCATCAGTTTTCATCTTCCTTTTGAATATCCAACGATATCCAAGTGGTTTGCAACCAGGTGGAAGATCTACTAACTCCCAGGTATGATTTTGCAATATAGAATCTATTTCATTTCTTATTGCTTCTTTCCATTGAGGTCCTTCTGAAGAAGAAACCGCTTCGCGATATGTATTGGGCTCGCCCTCAACCATATAGCTAACGAAGTCTGGACCGAAAGATTTTTCAACCCTTGGCCTTTTGCTTCGCCTGCGGTCACTTTCTTCAACCTCAGGTTGTTCATGTGTCTTAACATGAACTACCTCATCAACTCGTCTAGATGAGCTTTCACCTATTTCAAAATTTGGTGTTGGTGACGTTGCATGTGTTTGTCTTCTCAAAGGAAACACATTTTCAAAGTAAGACACAACGTTAGGATTCACCTCCATGATAGTGTTTACGTGTACATCAGGATTCTTGGACTCATGTACAAGAAAGCGATGTGCACTACTTTGATGCGCATACCCAACAAATATGCAATCAACAGTTTTGGGTCCTATCCTAAGAGCCTTAGGAGGTGGTACAATCACCTTTGCTAGGCACCCCCACACTTTCAAGTATTTATATGAAGGCTTTTTCTTTTTCCATAACTCATATGGAGTCTCGTCTCTCTTTTTCAATGGTATCTTGTTCAAAAGATAATTGGCCGAGAGAATGGCCTCCCCCCACATTTCCTGGCTCATCCCAGAACTTATCAACATGGCGTTTATCATTTCTTTCAATGTGCGGTTCTTTCGTTCCGCCACGCCATTTGATTGTGGAGAATAAGGAGGTGTACACTCATGTACAATGCCACTTTTTGCGCATAAATCGGCAAAAGGTGCAACATATTCACCTCCTCGGTCGCTTCGCAAAGCTTTTATCTTCTTTTGAAGTTGATTCTCAACTTCATTTTTGTACAAGATAAATTTACTTATTGCTTCATCTTTACTTTTTAGTAAATATACATAGCAATATTTAGTACTATCGTCAATAAACGTGATGAAGTACTTATTTCCACCTCTTGTGGGTACCGCTTTTAAATCACAAATATCAGTGTGGATTAAATCAAGGGGTTCAGTTATTCGTTCAACCGATTTCGATGATGTTCTTGTAAGTTCGGATTCTACGCAAGTTTCACATTTATAGTGTGAATCAATATGGAATGTTGGTATACAATTTAAATTGATTAAACGGCGTATCGAATTAAAATTAACGTGACCTAATCTACCATGCCATTTATTCGAATCAGAAAACTCAAGCATATAAGTAGAAGTAGTAGCAATTTTATTCATGTTTTTCTTGACTGCCATTACATTCAATTTAAACATACCATTTTGGGCATAGCCCTTGCCTACATACATTCCTCGTTTAGTTAGTACAAATTGATCGCTCTCAAAAACTAAACGAAATCCAAACTTATTAAGCAACCAACCCGAGACTAGGCTCTTGCGCAAGTCTGGGACATATAACACGTTGCTTAAAGTGAGCTCCTTCCCTGAAGTCCACTTCAAAATCACCGTTCCTTCACCCTTGATGTCCGCGGTGGCTGCATTTCCCATGTACAGCTTCTCATCTCCCGCAAGCTCCTTGAAGGTGGTAAAAAGGCTCCTATCTGGGCACACATGACGGGTCGCTCCCGTATCAATCCACCATCCTTTTGGAGTGTTGGTCACAGCATTGACCTCATCCAACATTGCGGTTTTGTCGGAAATCATTGTCACCAAAGGCATTCCGTCTTCATCCACCATGTGCGCACGCTCACGCTTTGGTTTCTTGCGTTGGTTAGCCCGATGCCCCGGCTCGTCACAGTTGTAACAAGTCCCTTGGAACGTTGGAGGTTTCTTTTTCGCAACCCCTTTCTTCGGTCCAAGTTTTCTAGCCTTTGCTTTCTCCTTGTCCTTCTTCCCCTTACCCTTTGCGCCTTTAGAGGATTGCCCATGCTCAACCAAATTTGCGCTAGCCGAAGTTTGCGCCTGGCTGCCTTTTAGGGCAATTCTATTGCCCTCTTCAATCCGAAGACGAACAATAAGGTCCTCTAAAGTCATCTCCTTTCGTTTGTGTTTAAGATAATTCTTAAAATCTAACCAACCAGGAGGTAACTTTTCAATCATCGCTGCCACTTGAAATGTCTCGCTAAGTGTCATGCCTTCCGCAAAGATGTCATGTAGTATAATTTGGAATTCTTGGACTTGATTCATAACACTTTTAGAATCAACCATTTTGAAATCCAAAAAACGGGCTACCACAAATTTCTTTGTGCCAGCATCCTCCGTTTTGTACTTCTTGTCCAAGGCATCCCAAAGGTCTTTGGAAGTCTTGACGTTGTAGTACACATTATACAATGCATCCGACAGGCCGTTTAACACATAGCCACGACATATGAAATCCGAGTGCTTCCAAGCCTCTACCGCGCTCAGAGCCTGAGCGCTGGTCTCCCCTTCCGCAGGTTGGGGAGCGGATTCAGTTAAGAACCTCGCAAGGTTCATGGTGGTCAGGTAGAAGAACATCTTCTGTTGCTACCGCTTAAAGTGTAGACCCGAGAACTTCTCGGGTCGTTCAGCGTGATTGGCCACTGTGGACGCTCCCACAGTGGTGGCGTTAAGGGGGGTTCCCGTCACAACATTTGTGGTGTTGTTAACGTTGACGTTGTCGTTCGTCATGCTGAAAAATTTAAATTAAAATTTTAGTCAAAAATTCTGATTTACGCACAAACCAGAAGGAAACTACTAAATTTTAATTTTACCACAATTTTCTGTTTCGGCTTCTAAGTCCAACTTTGAAGACCAAAAACAGAAAATTTATAATTTTTAGAACTTACTAATTGGCTTCTAAGTCCAACTTTGAAGACCAAATCAGAAAGTTCAGCAAATTTTAGGACAAATTCTGAAGTAATCAAAAAATGTTTTCAACCAAAGTCGCTCCTTTGAAGATGAAAACAAAAAAAAATTTGTTTTTAAAACACAAACTGAGTGAAAACAAAACTGGTTTGAATCACAAACAGAATGGTTTTGTTACACGAACGGTTTTAAAAATTTGTTTTAAGATTGTAGGAACTGTTCGCGTAAATTAAATAAAATAACAAATTTTATTAATACTGATTACAAACAGAAATTAGAAAGACAAAAGTATAAATACAAATACAACTGAAAAAATAACCAAATACAAGAAAGGGGTAGAAACAGAATGGCTGAGGCACGTGTCCACACGCTTCCCTTAAAACAAATTCCGAGTCTCCCAAGAGTACTCGTTTTGTTTCCCAGGGTACAACAGCCGGAGCAGTAGTACTGCCGGAGTTCGCCTACAACCCGATGTCTACCTTGAAAGCTTGCTGGAAAAGGATCAGAACTATGGAGAGAAAGTATTAGATGCTGTTGTGTAGCTGGTGATCTCTTCTGCTGGGTATGGAGCTGTATTTATACAGCTCCTAAGTCGAAACAGTCAAAACGAATTAAAGAGGGGTTTAAATTGCATTAAACGTCTTCAATGCAATTTAATACGTCATTTAATTCTCAGTCAAAGCCAGTTAACTCGTCAGTTACGAAGCTGGACTGAAACTGCTCTATTATTCAATGCTGAAAGCTTTCTGCGCGAGCGCGCGCCCAGGTGTGCACGCATGCGCCACGTCACCTGTGAGCCTATACGAGTGCAAAGTGCGCCATCAAAGCGCCACATTGCGCCTCATCGCCCACGCCACGAGCGCGCGAGCGTGTGCGAGTGCGAGTTAGGGTGCTCCGCACCCTTCGCGAGGACACTAGTGTGTGCTTCCATGAAACAATAAGGATGGAGAGTTCCCACTTAAATACCCCTTTAAGTTCCATCTCTCATCCGATGTGGGACAAGGTGCTACTTTCCCTTTTGTTTCAGCATTGAATGTTCCAAACACCCAACTTTGAGCATCGATATCTTATTCATCTTAGCTCGGTTTTGGACGTGGTTTAATTCGTTGTGAAGCTCTTCCAACATAGAACACAAACCCACAAATAAATATATAAAAACCGCTCATTTTATTATATTTATTTCTAGTCCAAAATAGGAAAAAATCATTTTCCTATATTTGTGAAAAATGCTATTTTCACCTATTTTTCCAACATTTTAACCTCTGATTTAACATGTCTCAACCTTGTTTTTAAGCCCAACTAACCATTCAATAGATTTTGAGCATTGGGACATAGGTTTGAGATGAGATAACTCAAGTTTAATCAAGTTTAACAAAGATTGAATCAAAAACAGAAAGATCAGTCAACTTTGAAGCATTTTTGGTGACATTCCAGACATTGGTTCTCCATGGAAAACCTGTGGAAATGTTCCTAAGGTCAATCCAAGTAAGTAGGAAAAAGAATCAAGGCAAAAGGTTAAGAAATGAGTGAGTTATGCTCACTTTTGTAAGCTGTGATGAATCTGCTCGAACTCCTGAATTCAGCAACGATTTTGAGAGTTTGAGAGTGAATGGAGAGTGTTTAGAAAGTGGAAAATGCTTGGAGGAGGCTTGGGTTTTATAAGGGATGATGGTGGTTAGTGTTTGAATGGGATTAAATGAAATTAGTTGGGAAGGTGGAGCCAAAATCAGCCAATGGTTGGCTGCAAAAGAAATGGTTGCGGATTAATGATCTGGCCGTAACTTGGCCTTATTCAGCTGATTATATTCTATTTTTTTATGTTGACCATTACTTCCCTAATGTGTTATAAAGCATTGTTTAATAAGCATAATTAGTGTGATAAAGAAAGTGGTCCAATGGCTGATTAGAAAATCTTGGCTGTGGAGCAGCCTTTGGCGCACAAGCCTTCACGTTTAATAATTTTTTTTTGTCAAAAGGTTCCAAATGCTTTATTAATATGTGGTTTCAAACAAATCTTTGTAGTGTAAAACTGGTATGAGGCCCCGTTTTAAACTTGGAGATCACAAGTTCGATTCCCACATTGCTTTTTTAATGGATTGATTTTGCCACCCCTACTTGTTGGAATAAGCTATAAAAAATCTCTATGTTAGATATTAATTAAATTAAAGGTTCGGTGAAACTCAAACTTGAAATCACACTTTGGGCATCATTTTCGAGTTTCAGCCTAAAGCCGTTGGTGGCAATAGTGTTCGGCGACTGCTCACTCCTTCTCCGGCGACTGTTGGTGGCAATAGTGTTCGGCGACTGCTCACTCCTTCTCCGGCGACTGCTCAGGCCCTGTATAACAGCCTGTATTTGATCCAGCGGACGCACGTCCTACCGATCATAACGAGATTGTTAGCAGAACTGTGAGCCCGTTCGGTACGGTGGGTTTTTTCGCTTTCTTTTTCCCCGGTGTTCATTAACTTCCCGCTTTTTCCCCGGTGTTCTTCGAGTTCCCGTTTTCCTTCCCCGACGTTTCGTCTGCTCCGTCTCCGGCGTGTTGCTCAGTCATTGTATAACAGCCGGTGATTGATCTATAGGATTCTCGTCCTGCTGATCATAACGAGTCTGTTAGCAGAGTCTTGGGCCCGTTTGGAAATTGAGTATGGCGTGGGAAGGTGAGGTGGATGGTGATACCCCTTGGTCGGAAGTCCAATATCAAAAGAACAGGAAAAGTAGAGGCAATGGTGTGGAGATTACCTTTCTGGTGCAGAATTTGCCTGACCGAACTTCAAAAATGCTGCTATGGCGTGCGTTCCAACCCCATGGCTTTGTCTCAGACGCATATGTGGCTCGTAAGAAAGATAAGAGAGGGAATAGTTTCGGCTTCATCCGTTATGTGGGAGTAGAAAACATGGATGCTACTTTGGCGGCTATGAATAAAGTGAAAATACTCGAAGCAAAAGTATCGGTTGCCCTGGCAAAATATGATAAAAATCATAAAAAGTTTATCTATACGTCCAAGATTGTTGGTGAGAAAACATGGAAGCCTAAAGATCCGATTCATGCGAATCAGCAGAACCAGCAAATTCACAAGGGTGCTTCTTCCGGAGGAGCTACGGTAAGGGAAGGGCTTTCGTATGCTGACCTATTTCAAAAGGAAAACCACGTTAATAATCTGGGCTCTAAGACGATTACAATTAATAACAAAGGCTCTAAGTATCCGCTGCATTGCATGGGACGCTCAATACATGTAATAGCCAAAGACATTAGCACTCTCAATAGTCTGAACCAAATTTTAAGCAATGGTGGATTGGAAAATTATGGTCTGTCATATGTTGGAGGACTTAGTGTACTTCTCACACTCGGAGACCCCGGAATAGTTAGAGACATTATGAGCAACCATGAAGATTGTTTGTCGAATATCTTCAGCCGTTTCCATGTGTGGAATGGTGAGGATCTCTCTATGGATCGGGTCGCGGCTCTCCGGATTACCGGTGTTCCGGTCCATCTTAGAGACAATGTGTTATTCAACCAGATAGGGAGCCTTTTTGGAAAAGGTTATACAGGAATCATCTTTTTCTTGGGAAGAATCTGACAACGAAGATAGTTCTGTAATGGTCTTGGTTCCCCTCGGTAGAAGAATTGAGGAGACTGTGGTCCTAAACTGGAGAGAAAGGAGATTTGTTATCTGGGTCACCGAAGACGTGGGGGCTTGGAAACCAGAATTGGACGGAGAAAAATCAATGAATGACTATGGGTGGAAAGCCGATGACGGCGAGTAGGTGAATATGGGGGACGACGTGGAAGAAGGGGAAATCAGGCAAGATGAGTCGCCGGACGGTGGCCGGAGACCACACGGAACTGAAGAGTCAATGGAAGGTGAAAAGTCATCCAATGGTGATCAGGCTAATGATATTAATTCTTTGCATGGGGACAAGGAGCAGCCAACACATAGTCCCAGGTGTGTTTTCCAAGAGGGCAACGTACATGGGGAAGGTGTGGAGTATGTTGGGAGTCCTAGGAATAATGATGCTCTTTTTAATGATTTGGCGGCTGACCCTGGGTCCCAGAATAATAATAAATCGAATTGGACTAAGGAGCAAAGTGGGCCTAGTAACACCCCTGGGCTCAAGAATAAAATACAACTTGGGAAAAGGGACCGTAATGTGAGGAGCCCACCTTCTGTGGGCTCAATCCAAGGCAACGTCACCAGGCCCAGACATCGGAATGATGATGCCCCAGAAGATTCCATTGACTATAACCGGCCTGGAGAAAACAGTGACACACCTATCCTGGTGTCCTGTAATTCGGGTAATGAGCAATCGCTTCCTACCAGGCTGTCACCGCAAATCCACCATTCCCCCGCCACTCCGCCTATGACTAACGATCGAAGCGACGAAGAGATTGGGGCCACAATCAGCATTGGTCAGCAAGTGGGTATGCAATTGAATGGGTTCGAGGAAGAGCTGAGGGAAATCATAAATGGTGAAGGTGCACAAATCGGTTTACAATGAATATTCTATCTATAAATCTCAGGGGTGTCCGGGATGCCTGGAAAGTAGACTGGATTCGGGGTATAAAGACTAGTCAAGGTGTGCACTTTCTGTGTGTATATGAAACAAAGATCAGTAATTCGGATGGGTTCCTCTTCAATCAGATGTGGGGCAAATCAGCATTTCAGTTGGCCTCAGTTGATTCGCATGGGAGGTCGGGTGGATTGGTTTCGTTGTGGAATCCTACCGTCTTCTCAGAAGTAGAAATTATAAAACACAGGTATTTTCTCTGTGTGTGGTATTCTCATTCCCTCGGGTATTAGATTGAATTTGGTCAATGTGTACGCTCCAAATGATGCGTCGTGGAGGAAAGCATTGTGGTCGGAACTGGTGCCTCTTAGAAATTCACGTCAGGGGTTGTGGGTTTTTTTGGGGGATTTTAATGATGTCCGAAAACCAGAGGAACGTTTAAACTCGGAATTTGTGACAGCAAATGCGGAAGCTTTTAACGACTTTATTCTTTCGGCTGCACTTCACCAATATGACATGGGAGGAGCAAAATACACGTATATTTCAGATAGAGGTGACAAACTGAGCAAACTAGACCGATTTCTAGTATGCATTGGGTTTCTAGAAAAATGGCCGGGAGCAGCACTTACGGCAATGGAAAGGCTTTATTCAGATCATAGACCGCTACTACTAACAACTACTCCAACGGATTTCGGACATGTTCCTTTTAGATTCTATAACTCTTGGCTGGAAATGAACGGATTCATGGCGTTTGTGAATGGGAAATGTGGCCAGTTTATGTTTAATGGGCCTGCAGATCTTGGCCTTGCTACAAAGCTTCGGTGGTTAAAAAACAGGATCAAAGAATGGGTAGCAGCGGAAAAAAAGAAAACTGAAGGGTTATATAGTTGTTGGAAAGCAAAGGTGGCGGAGCTAGAACTTTTGGCGGAAGAAAGATCGCTTCAGCAAGCTGGATTAGATCAAAGATTGGAACTCAAACAATTAATGTTAGACGTGGATAAACAAAAGCTAGCGGATACAAGGCAAAAATCTCGGGCTAGGTGGGCAGTTGAAGGTGACGAAAATTCGAGTTTCTTCCACTGTATTGTGAATGCTAACATAAGCTCATATCGTATAAATGGAATGCTTGACGGAGATGAATGGATCACAAACCCGGTAATCATTAAACAAAAATTCCATGATTTTTTTGCTCATATTTTAACAGAACCAAAGGAGATTCGGCCGTCGATAAACTGCCCGAATTTGGCAGTTCTATCCCCAGAAGCTGGTGACAATCTAATTTGTCCTTTTACACTTACGGAGATAAAGGATGCTATATGGGAGTGTGATGGCGACAGGGCCCCGGGGCCTGACGGCTTCAATTTTAAATTCTTGAAGAGATGTTGGAGTGGGTTACAAAACAACTTTGTAAAATTATTCGAAGAATTCTACGTAAATCCACACATTAATAGAAGTTGTTCGTCTTCTTTTATTGCGTTAATTCCTAAGGTTAAAGATCCATTGAAGCCAGCCGATTATCGACCCATTACCCTTATCGGGTGTATTAATAAGGTAATATCCAAAGTTCTAGTCAAGAGGCTGAAACGAGTCATCGGGCAGCTTATTTCTGAGGAGCAGACAGCCTTCTTAAGTGGTAGAAATATTACTGACGGCCCTCTGATGTTAAACGAAATTTGTGCTTGGTTGAAGCAATCGAGGAAGACTGGCATGATTTTTAAGGTAGATATTCATAAAGCTTATGACTCCCTTTGTTGGTCGTATCTAAATGCGGTCATGGAACAAATGGGTTTCCCTAAAAAATGGCGAGATTGGATAATGGCAACACTCCATTCAGCCCGGGCGTCTGTACTCGTCAACGGTTCACCTACTATGGAGTTTGAATGCTCACGGGGCCTACGACAAGGAGATCCCCTGTCGCCGTTTCTCTTCTTAATCGCTATGGAAGCACTATCTGGAATCATGAAGAGGGCTTTGGAGGTTGGTTTGTTTCATGGTATTAGATGTAACAACACCGTCTCGGCACTATCTCACTTCCTTTACGCGGATGATGTGGTGTTCCTGGGTGAGTGGTCAGTGCCCAATGCATCAAATCTCCGTCGTATTCTAAGAGGTTTCTATTTAACTTCTGGCCTTCAAGTAAATTTCTCTAAAAGTCGGTTATATGGGGTCGGTGTATCTGAAGTGGAATTGGCAGCCATGGCAAATGTTCTCGGATGTAGAGAAGGTTCCTTCCCATTCAAATACCTCGGGTTATACGTGGGAGCTAACATGAACTTAGTAAGGAATTGGAGACCAATCATTGATTTATTTAAGAGTCGGTTATCGATATGGAAAGCAAAGAAGCTATCGTATGGCGGGAGAATCACGCTACTAAAATCGGTGTTAAGTTCGTTGCCTACTTACTTTTTCTCCCTATACAAAGCTCCTGTCCAAGTGCTGAATCAATTAGAACGGCTCCGACGTATATTTTTTAGGGGTGGGTCAGAAGAAGACTCCAAAACGAGTTGGATGGCTTGGGATAATGTGGTAGCACCAACTAAGTATGGCGGCTTGGGTTTCGGGACTTTACGGGATGCAAATCTCGCGATGCTTGCGAAGTGGTGGTGGCGATTCAAGACAGAGCCGAACAGTTTGTGGAGGAAAGTAGTATGGGCCATTCATAATAATTCGCGGTCATGGAATGTTATACCAGTGAAATTAGCAAGTGCAGGTCCGTGGAAACAAATCTATAATATTGCTCCATTATTGATTAATAATGGAGTCGATATCGGTAGAAACTTAACAGGAGAGATTTTTGATGGATCGGCCGTGGCATTTTGGGTGGATACTTGGGTTGGGACTGAACCTCTACTCAATGTCTTTCCATCACTGTTTCAATTGGAAAAAGAAAAGTGGTGTACCGTAGCGGATAGGATGCAAGTCGGGGATCTCGGGATTATGTGGAACTGGGTCTGGAGGCGACAGTTGATTGAGGATGTAGAACTACAGGAACTCCAGCATCTCTCTTCAATGTTAGTGGGCGTCTCGGCTAGAGTTGGTCAAGATAGATGGCATTGGACGCTGGATCCATCAAATTTGTTCTCGGTTGCTAGCGTTAAAAAGGTCCTCCAGTGTCACAACAGGTCTGATCAGGCTTATGTCGTGGAATGGAACAATTGGGTGCCGAAAAAAGTCGGTATAGTTGCTTGGAGAGCGGAAAAGGAGAGACTTCCAACTAGGGACGCTTTAGCTAAACGGGGCATTTCGATCCAGTCATCAGAGTGTATTCTCTGCAGGGAATATTCGGAAACGAGCGACCATCTCCTTGTTTCATGCGGCTATGCCCAAGTTGTTTGGCAAGGTGTGTTCCAATGGTGTAAATGTCAACCAATCATAGCCTTTAGTCTAAAAGATATTCTTGAATCTTACAAACAGTTTGGTGGCTCAAGTAAAAAAAGGAAGGCTTTTCATGCAATCTGCCATGTAACTATTTGGAGTATATGGAATATGAGGAATGAGCTTATGTTTTCTGGGAAAGCAAAAACAATCAGTAGCATCGTCGAAGAGATCAAGATGAAGAGCTTTCTGTGGATTAAGAACCGTTCCAAAGCCCCGGAGATGTCCTGGGAACAATGGCGAGTCTTTGATGTGTTCTAAAGTAGTTTTTTGCTGGTGATTGGTGTTCGGATGTTTAGATAGTAGAAGTGGTGTAATTGGCGAATGTAATTTTGGTGCTAGCCGCTGGCTAGAAATTAATAAAATTCTTATGTTGGCCGTTCAAAAAAAATATGTGGTTTCAATCATTAATATTTAAATGGTGGGATATGAGCCATGAAACAACAAACGTTAGATTTTGGCATAATATTATATCATATGTAATACTTATGTTAGATTAAGTAATTTACTAATCACAATTTATATATTAAATGTTTATTAAGTAATTTACTAGTCATAACTTATATATTAAATATTGATTAAGTAACTTACTAATCATAAGAATATAGTTTATATATATTAAATGTTTAATTTATATATATATATATATAAAGCATGAAATTAGTAATAAATTTGTAAAAAGGTATAGGTTGCGTATTGTGAACATAATATCAAGCGTTTGTATGAAGTAACATCTAAAGTCATGTATTTCTTTACGAGAAACTCGAATATGTATCGAATGGATGTATGTATCAAATGTATAAACGGATTTAAATGTACAAACATGAAATAAATAAACAAGGTATAATTTGTATGAAATACTCAATTTTATTACCATCGAAGGTACGAATTATGAAAACGGAAGCGAAATGCGAATACGATACGGATGTAAGTTTTCAAAAATAGGTATATGAATAATCTTTCTAAATTGAGGTAAGTTTCAAAAAGCGAGGCGTTCCAAATTTTTCGTTAATCAATCCATTAATCGTTATTCGGTCCTACTCGGACCTAGTCGTTCCTAGTCGAACCTAGTTGGCCGGCCAAAACTCGGCGATTCCGGCAAAAAAACATGTATATTCCTTCCAAAACCTCTAAATTCCGGCAAGTTTTCAACCAAACCATGTGAATTCCAACAATTAATCTTGTATACTTAAAAAAATAAGTTGAATAAGAGTTAAAATATAGATACTTAAAATCTTTACCTATAAAAATGTGTATATGTATACATAAAACTGAAAAGTACATATAAAAAACCTGATCCGTTTAATCCCGAGTAGTCGCTAGTCCTCACCTCACCGGCCGACTAACAACTAGCGAGTTCTCCAACCTTGGTTGTAAACGAACCGAACGTTTAGCGGACAGTTCGTGAACCGTTCGGCGGAAAGTTCGTTTATGTTCATTCGTTTAATTAATGAACGATCATGAAAAAAAAATTGTTCGGTTAGTTAAATGAACGAACACAAACATATGTCTCGTTCATTTAATTACGTTTGTGAACATTCGTTTATGTTCGTTTGTTTATGTTGTTCATTAATGAATTTTTAGCAGTTATTTATTTTATCTAAACTTTTTATATTCTTTAATTCTTATTTATCTCATTACCTAAACAAATATAATAGGAAACCTTTTCTCCACCTTGTTTATGCATCGCTCCACTTTTCTTCTCATTATTCACATCGAAAAATACTATCGACCTTCGTTCAATGATTAAGGCTTCAAGGTCTAATGTCGCCACCTCTAGCCAACGTCGTCTTCGCCGTTTTTATCTGTGTTTGTGAACACGTTTCTTTCCTTAATAAACGAACACGAACATAACATGGATTGTTCCATCGTCGTTAATCATGGGTTGATCATGTCTTACACTACTAGAAAAGTGGTCATCTTGCTACGTAAATTTCCTACGGAAAAAATTGCGTCACAAACTCTCACACATTTGCAACGCATTTCTGACTAAACAAAAAACTGTAATATTTTATACGAGTTTGCAACACAATAGCTACACAGTTAAAAAGATCCTAATCTTGTCATGGTTTTGTCACAAATTTGTTGGAAATATCTTTTTTAACAAACAAAAATAAATGCAATAAATCGAATAGGAAAATTAGTATTTAATAAACCAACCTTTGCCCAGTTGGTAAATAATAATCCAACCTACAGAATTGGTATATAATAATCCTACCTATCAACATGTTGGTACTCAATGAACTTCCGTTAGTTTTTTTTAACTGAAGTTTGTTTTTAAGTTTTATTTATTACACAAACAGTCCCTGTAGTTGTAATTTACTAGTTTTAACTATGAGTTAATAGCCAAAATGGTCCCTGAGGTTAATAGCCACAGCACCGCCACCACCATCACCGCACCGCCACCACCACCACCGCCACAGCACCGCCACCACCACCACCGCACCACCAGCACCACCACCATCGCCACAGCACCTCCACCACCGTAACCATCGCCACAGCACCACCACCACCACCACCGCACCACCACCACCGCCACCACCACCACCACCACAGCACCGCCACCACCACCATCTCTGTCTTTGATCATTGACGCCTAAGGGGTTTGAATTCAGATGCAGCAACAGACGATGACTGACCAGAAACATCACAGATCCAACATCTCTAGCGACGGTAGTGGTGGCGGTGCGGTGGTGGTGGTGCTGTGGCGATGGTTACGGTGGTGGAGGTGCTGCGGCGATGGTGGTGGTGGTGGCGGTGGGTGGTGGTGGTGGTGGCGGCGGTGGTGGTAGTGGTGGTGGTGGTGGTGGTGGCGGTGCTGTGGCTATTAACCTCAGGGACCATTTTGGCTATTAACTCATAGTTAAAACTAGTAAATTACAACTACATGGACTGTTTATGTAATAAATAAAACTTAAAAACTAACTTCAGTTAAAAAAAACTAACGGAAGTTCATTGAGTACCAACATGTTGATAGGTAGAATTATTATATACCAATTCTGTAGGTTGGATTATTAATTACCAACTGGGAAAAGGTTGGTTTATTAAATACCAATTTTCCAATCGAATATTGTATACCTTTTAATATATTTGTTTGTTTCCCTCAAAATGTCAAACCTAAAATTACATTCCCCAAAATCGAAACCCTAGTTATCAAAGGACACTTGAGAGACGATACATGTCTTTTTTTTTTGAAAGGAAAACTTCATTAAACAAGCACCCACACCCGAAAACCGGGGGGGGGGGGGGGGGGACAAACTACAAAAAGAAAATTACATATTAACAAATTTACACCAATCCGACCAAGAAATGGACCTATTTTTCGACCTATGTTTGAACCACAAAAAAACTGTCGATCTTACTTCACTGAACACGTCTTCCACCTTGACTTCAATACCCGAAAAGACCGCCCTATTCCGGGCAAGCCATAAGCACCAACAGGAAACGAAGATAATGCCTTGAATGATGTTTTTGTCTTTAGCGTTAATAGAGTTCCCATTATGAATTTCCAGCAAATCTTTAAACGAAAATGCAAAAATAGGGGGGATTCTACACCAATGACTAACCTTCTGCCACAAAATCACAGCCGAAAAGCAGGACGTGAAGAGATGATCCACAGTTTCCAATTCCGACTTGCAGACCAGACATATGTCCTCGCCAGCCCCTATATTACTTCGCCGAAGAGCATCAGCGGTTGGAATTTTGTATAAGGCCGCTTTCCACAAAAAAACGTTACACTTGATCGGGACCATTTATTTCATTCTAACACGTATCTGTTACTATCGAAGTTGACTCCTTCCAGAATTCTCTTAACTGAGCTGACCGAGAAGGACCCAGCCTGGTCCGGAAGCCACTTCCAAACATCACAGCAGCCGTTCAATTGAACCGAAGCAACAGCAGCTTCAAGGTCATTCAGTTCTCTTATTTCATCGGCCAAAGACGGGTCATGTTTCCAAAGCCAGACGCCGGAAATCCTGTCCCGAACTGAGCACTCTTTCACGACTTCGAGAGCAAATAAGTTAGGGAATTTCTCGTTCAGCGGGATCTCCATTAGCCACGGATCCAACCAAAATAAGATTCTGTCTCCCCTTCCCACCGAGCCCTTAATGCAATCCCGAAAGCTCGAGCTGCCAACTAAAGGATTAGTAACCGACGAAGCAATACTGTTCCAAATTCCTCCTAATGACTTTTTAAATGGGATGAACGACCGAGACGAAGCACCGGAATGAATCGCCTCTACCACTTTAACCCAGAGATTGTCATACTCCGTTTTAAGCCTCCAACCCCATTTGCATAAAAGCGCTCTATTAGTATTCCGGAGTTTGCTAATACCCAAACCCCCAAATTTTTTAGGACGGGTAACGACGTCCCAAGCCACCCAGTGGGTCTTCCTAACATCACTCGACCCTCCCCAAAGAAATCTTTTGATCAAACATTCCAAGTCTCTAACCACCTTCAGAGGAGCCCTATATAAGGAAATGTAGAAATTCGGCAAGCTCTCGAGGACCGATCGAATGAGGGTAATTCTACCCCCAAACGATAATAAAGAGGATTTCCAAAGAGCAAGCCTAGCTTCAAATATGTCATAGACAGGCATCAAATTATTTACACGGTTCATGTTGGCCCCCACCTTCAGACCGAGATACTTGAACGGGAGAGAATCCGGTTTGCACCCCACAATGACCGCCATATCATTAACATCCACTGAATCAACCCCAATACCGAACAAACTGGATTTCCCTAAGTTGATTCTCAAACCTGAGCAGACGTGAAAGCATCTTAAGATTCTAATAATGTTGATCGCATTACTATCATTCCAATCCCCGATGATTAAAGCATCGTCCACAAAGAAAAGGTGGGATAACATCGGGCCATCATTAGGCAACTGAATACCTGAAAAAACTCCCACTTCCTTTGCCTTCTCAATTAAGCAAGACAGCGCTTCCATGACAGCTACAAAGAGAAAGGGAGAGATGGGATCCCCCTGCCTCATGCCTTTATCACACTTGAACTCAAAAGTAGGCGCACCATTGACTAAGACACCCGCACGGGCCGAAGACAGAATTCCCCAAAGCCAATTACACCATCTATCCCCGAAACCCATCTGACGAAAGATGTCCACCACAAATCTCCAATTGATATTATCATAGGCTTTCTCAAAGTCGATTTTAAGAAGAAAAGCTTTCTTCTTCTGTTTTTTCAACCAAGCCCAAACTTCGTTGATAATGAGCGGCCCATCTAAAATAAATCTACCCCTCAAAAAAGCAAACTGGCTATCTGAAATGACTGAACCGAGCACTTTCTTCAATCTGTTAGCTAGAACTTTAGAAATAACTTTGTTCACCACCCCGACAAGACTAATGGGCCGGTAGTCGTCGAGGCCCACTGGATCCTTCCTTTTCGGGACAAGAGCTATGAAAGAAGAACCACAACCCGGGTTAAGTTCCATCAGGGAGACAAAATCAGCCTCGAATAAGTTCCAATACCGTTTGAAAAACCTAAAATTAAACCCGTCCGGCCCAGGGGCCCGGTCATCCCCACACTCAAAAACCGCACTTTTGATCTCTTCAACAGAAAAAGCCGACTCCAACCATTCCGCGTCCGAAGTGGAAATTCTTTTCAAAGACAAACCCGAAAGGCTAGGCCGATCCCCCCTATCTTCCACAAATTTAGATCTAAAAAACTTGAATACCTCCTTTTTTACCAGAGAAGGTTTGGAAACCCATTCTCCGCCGACATACAGACCATGGATAGTATTACACACTTTCCTGCAATTAATCATAGTATGGAAGAATTTAGAGTTTTCATCCCCCTCTTTAGCCCATCTAACTCGGGATCTCTGGCGAAGATCCATACATTTAGCGTGTTCTATCTCAGCGATAACCTTCTTATTCTCGGCCAAGATCCATTCCCCTTCCTCGGATAATTCTCTAGTGTCAAGAATAGCTTCCAGACAAGACAATTCCTCTACAGCCTTGCTTCGGGCCTCGCAATCCTCCTTAATCGACTTGTCTCTCCACTCTTTTAACTTGAGACGGAGAAACCCCAATTTTTTAATCAAAAATACATTAGGAGGGCTGCCATGAGATGAGAAATTACCACACACATCCTCAACCACATCAGAAAACCCATCTTTCTCGAACCATGAATTGAAAAACTCGGAAAGGCCGAGCACCATAGTTCACGGAGTTCGAGATAAGGATAATGGGGCAATGGTCAGACCACAATCTCGGGAGAGCTTGAACTCTCGCTTCAGGCCAGCCGTTAAGGAATTCAGAATTAACCAAAAATCTGTCAAGTTTGCTTAGCTTCTTCCCATTATCGGATCGCCAAGTGAATTGAGCACCTCTCATGTCATACTCGATCAAACCGTTGTCATAAATAAAAGAATTGAAATTGTTAGCACAAGCATGTTTAAACGAGCAGTTTCTCCTTTCTTCCCGGAATCTAACCGAGTTGAAATCCCCGCCGAGAATCCACACCCCTTCAGAATTATTAATAAGAACGGATAACGAATCCCAAACCTCTTTCTTGGCACCTGTCCCTTGAGGGGCATAAATATTCAGGAAGTTGACAGGCGAATTACATCCAACCATCCTGCCTTTAACAATTAAGAAATTCCTATCTTTAATAGATTCCTCTATCAGCAAATACATGTCAATACTCCAAATTGGAAGTCTTCCTGCTTCAAATCAGATCTAAATCAGCAAAC
The DNA here is from genome assembly GCA_030545235.1 of Helianthus tuberosus. Classification (NCBI taxonomy): domain Eukaryota; kingdom Viridiplantae; phylum Streptophyta; class Magnoliopsida; order Asterales; family Asteraceae; genus Helianthus; species Helianthus tuberosus. The sequence continues at coordinate 32,891 of JARYGA010047152.1, forward strand.
ATCGAGATCGGAACTCTATCCACCGACCAATCGTCGGCAACAATGGCGGAATTGCTGCCAATCAGAGCTCCATTCGCCGACAATTCGTCGGCAACAATGGCGGAATTACTGCTGTTAGCCTCCGTTTTTCAACAACCGTACGTCTCCGAACTCCTTTCCTTCACTCTCGAATCGTCGGCAACAATGGCGGAATGGATGTTAAAAACTACTGTTCATTCATTTATCGTTGGTAAACCATTTCTATCTGATTACAAGAAGTTTGTTTCTTTGTAAATTTGATGTAAGTTGCTGCTACTGATGAGGATTTGCAGATATGTATTCAATTAGATTCATAGGTTTCTTTGTGTATATTTGATGGCAAAGGACTTTTTTATTACAAGGACTCTGTTTGTATGTGAATTTGAAGTAAATTGCTGCTAGGGCTAGAGATTAACAAATTACAAATATATATATCAATGAGATTCATAGGTTTACATATGTTGATTGATAAATCTATGACTGCTGCCCTCTGGAGCTACATGCTTCCGAAATTTTTAGTATGAACAACCTCAACAAAGTAGGTATATCCCCTAGTTCATCCTTCATATTCAATAAACTATGTATGTTATACTACTTATGCTTTAAATGTATAACAATTTGGCTTTTGAATAGGTGAATTTCTTGCATATCATTGGTTTAAGTTTGGTAGATCTACTGTCATGTCGTAGGGTTTTGATATGATGATTAATGTTTTCAGAAGTTTTACATGATTAGTAAGTAATTTGATAACGAGGTTAAGTGTTTCCCTTTAGGTAGATATGCTAAAGGATTAAACGAGTGCTCTAGGTTATGACTATCTTAGGACTTTTATTTGATTCGTGTAGTTGACTCACAGTCCTCACATATTGTTTTTCTTTCATATTATTATATTTATGTAGTTTCTAAGGGTAGATCATGGAGTAACTAGTAACATTACTGTTGATGATTGCTCCCTTTTCTAGTGAGCACAATTTCATGACACAAAGACATTTATTACTAAGTGCACAAACTTCCCTTCACAAGGGTCTCAACTTTATTATATGTTGTTTCTGAAGGGATATATAAAGTATAAACAAACATGTTCCCATTTCCCCCAATTTGAATTGAACCTAAAGCCATCGAAAGGTCCTTTGTTTAATCATATACTACTCATGATAATTCGAGACTATGTTATTACTTTTGAAAAGTGTGCCTGAACTGCACCTTGGCGCAAAGTCCTTCGCTTTTGTGTAGATAAGGTGCGGGCTGTACAAGGTCCTTCACTTATTTACCTGTATTATACATCTATCCAAGCAACCGCTTTGATGGAGGCATGGAGCCTATTGTTTTTGCAGGGCGTGATCAAAGAGCAGGTAAATAGTTACATGTTGTACACCTTTATTTGACCCTTCAATCTTTAAAGTTCATGCTGATATAAAACTATGCTAATGTAGAAGATTTAAGTAAATTGCCATATAATTAACTAACTTTAGCTCATTGCAGAAGTACATGTTGTACAACATAGCTCATGACATTAAATTTGCAAGAAAATCATATTCTCTTCACAAGAGAGTAGAGCAGTTGTGTACCAGAGCAATCAAATGGGCAGAATTGAAGAGGAAAACGAAGGTACTTTACCCATGATGTTAACTTTCATATCAACTTCTGATTTTGATGACATAACAAACAAATACACAATCAAACATACCCACTAAGATTCACTCATAACAAGCTATTGGTAGGGTCTATCGAGGGTGAGACCCCTGCTCAGCTCCTAAAACATTTTCTTGGCATGCAAAGTATAGTATCTAGATAACATAAAGTATGTCTTGAAGAAAAAAAAAATGGAATGATTTAATGTGACTATCGGTGTGGTTTTTCATTTCTTATCTTATTCCAGGCCTTTTTTATTATATATATCATATATTTATATGCCATTTTGCTTAAATATCTATATTTTTATAACACTGACCTCTTTTCTAGCCTTTTTACCATTGTTGCTAATGTTGCAGAAGGAAATGTGGAAATTGCAGACTTTGCTTTGGTAAATGTGTTTGATAAGATTTGTGTTGTGACACTCTGGTATCGACCACCTGAACTTCTACTTGGATGGCTCATTATGTAGAGGCGGTGGACTTGTGGAGCCCTAAATGCATTCTTGGTGGCAAACCTATCATGCCAGGTTGAACTGAGATATTCTCCTATCACTTTATTCTTATTTTTTGCATTATAAAAACTATCTTGTTTTAAGTATTAAATAGATACCTAAGCAGTTAAAGCGGTAAAATAGCGGATAGCGGTCAAGGTCCGCTATACGATATAAAGGTTATAGCGGTGGTATAGCGGTAATTTTTATACCATGCATAATTTATGTACTTTTATATATATATATATATATATAAATATGTCTTTGAAAAATATTAATAGTAATATCAAAATTCATAGTTTTATCATTCCAATTGAAAGATTTAGCTTCGATTCGGATTATGAACAAGCTTCATGATGAAGAAGTGCTTCCAGCGACCTCAAACCAGTGTGCGCTCCAGAACATTGGTCGTCGTACATCATTAATTTAGGTTTAATTGGTCGTATCTAGGTTTGACAAAACATTTGGGCCTTTTATTGTTATGGGTTTAATTAATAAAGGTGGGCTTTACATTAAATTTGGGCTAACCGCTAAAATCGGTCCAGTAGGCGCTATACAGGTCTTCCAATAGCGGGCTATAGCGCCGCTAATAGCGGTTCCGCTATAACCAACCGCTATTTGGACCGCTACAAGCCAAGGTGTCCGCTAACCGCTATAGCACCGCTATAGCGCCGCTATTAACTGCATAGATAGATACAAGTTTCACACTAAAAGTAACAAATTTGATTGAGAACCTAGAGTTAATGATCACACTTCTTTGTTATTGCTATTGTTATTATTATTATTATTATTTTTTTGAACTTGTCATTTGACCTGGGATCTCTATCTTGTAGGTTGAGCAATTGCGTAAAATATTCAAGGTTTGAGGTTCGCCATTTGAAGATTATCAAACAAAGTTAAAATTACAAGACTTGACGGAGTTTAAACATACATAGCCTTGTTGTCAACAACGCATTGAAAAAACTTTTACGGATGTTCCTTCTGTTCTGCTTTTTCTGCAAAACAGATAACGGGTCATTTGTAGCGAAATTGACTCAACTTTGTGTATTAAACATGTTAAGCAATTTGACCCAAAACCTGAAATTGTTGTTTATAGGATAGGTCAGCTAGCAGTGTATTTTTTTTTTATGTTTTTCCTGCAAGTTTTTAGCAAAAAAGCTGGATTTTTCAGTTTTTTTTAATACTCCGTCACAAATGCGTAGCAATAATTTTTTTATTTTTAAATATTTTGTCACAAATGCGTAGCAAATTTTTTGTTAAATATAGGAAATGTCGTAGGAAATGGGTTACAAATTTCTGACACAATATTTTCCTCAGAAATTCGTTGAAAATTGCGTTGCAGATGTGTAGTTAATAGTTTCCGACGAGGCTTTTTCCAACATCAAGATTTTGTTACAAATCCGTAGCAAACCTGACTTTACAACACATTTGTGACGGAAAAGGGTGTTAAAAAAAGCCACTTTTCTAGTAGTGTTATTGTCGTTCAAGCGGGAAAATGGATTTTTCCATCGTCGTTAATCATGACCATGCTTTACAGCCTCATACTGGGATCTTAGAAAAATGGCTCTTCCAAGCCTATGGACATTTTCTTTAAGTTGGGCTATATAAAATATTACATATGAAGTATTAAATACGAAATAATAAAACCTAAAGATTAAATACTAGATACTAGATGTAATATATATTGTTTTGAAATGTTAAACAAATAATTGTTATATCAAATGCTAAAATCAAATTAAAATATTAATTGAATCTCGATTTCAATACAACTTTCAAATTGACATCTCACCTATCAATACCAATAGTGTTTACTAGAAGAAGAAAAAAAACATGTTGAGAGAATACAAGAAAATCATAATCATAAACGTTTATAGTCGATATATCACCCTCACCTTGCTGTTTAACAAGGTTGAATTTTGACAACACTAATTTCCCTATGTTCTGAACAGCAAATTTGGATCATTGACTGACCACTGGAGTATTATTTCACTAGCGGAACCACCCGATCATATATATCTCCACTAGGATAATGCCTATACACAAATTCAGAAGGAAACCCAAAAAATATGGGAAAACCCCCTTGTGAGAATCGAATCCAGGACATATTAGTCCCAAAACTTTATCTCACCGTTAAGATGCTACTAGCCATGTGCAATTTCCTTATCTATAGATTGGAAATTAACTTTTTCACATGGCTTTTTTTTAACGGCTAAATGTTGCACTTTAGAGAATTTGAATCCCTAACCTCCTTCTATTCCAACACTTAAAGGTTTTACTTTTTTTTTTTTTGGGTCTTATAACTTCTTCATGTAGACTATACGAACTACATTGGTATTGTGACCAGACTACTAATAACCTTCGGGCCAGGTAGCCCTAAACCAGAACCATAGAGCATATTAAAACGAAAAGTCATTTGTATTAAACTAAAATTATTGTTTTGGAAAACGGAAACAAAAGATACAGAGTAAACTGCTAAAATGGTCCTTGAATTTTGGTTACTTTTGTCACTTTAATCTAAAACTCAAACCTTTTGGCAATTTACTCAAAGATATATTATATTTGTTCAAGTTTTTTCAACTTATTTAACAAAAAAAATAAATAAATAAATAAAGTAAAGTATTTAAGGAATTACAGAAAAAAAAACACGTGATCGTGATTTCAATAAATGTCAAATCATATATGTTGGCTAATCTGTTAATATTGTTGAAAGGGACATCGATATCACGTGTATAGTAAATCTACCACTCAATAAACCAACTACTTGATGGAAAAGTTCAAAGCAATGGATCTTCCGTGAATATTAGGGCTATGCCTATAGGGTATGGGGACCGTCCTCCACCTCGTCAAGGACCGGCGACGCCGGCACACCGTCCCCCCCCCCCCCCCCCCCGCGTCCCGTCCTCACCGGCAGCATCTGGACGTTGGCGACGTTCCTAAGTTGGTGGGCCCCCTTCACTTTTTGACCGTTAATAATAAAAAAAATATTAAATTCCAATTATAATATGGAGATAGGAATTAACGCATGAAAAACGGATCAAAACGAAGAGGATAAGGTGTTCCGGGTTCGCCGGAATCTCTCCTGATTCGTCGGAGAGGACAACCAGAGCGGCCTTTCAAATCTGAATGATTCTCAATGTTTTGCTTATTTACAACAATGGTCCCTGTGGTTTCATGTTATTATAAAAATAACTTGAACTTAAAAAAATTCCTTTTATTTAGTTTCATGCTTAAACCTCTATTGAGATAAAAATAATAATAATTTATTGTAAAATAATGTTTTTTTTTTAGTTTATATTTTTTTTTAAGTTTATGTAATGTGGTTTTAATATTAATGAAAATATTTTGTTAGTTTATTTGTTAAATGTTAAAAAAAAAGTAGAAGATTAAAAAAATAAAAAAACATAAAAGTGGTGGGGTAAGATCATCTAGAACCATTCTCCATACCCTCTAGTTTTGTGGGATGGACCATCCTTAGAAGGACTATGACGTGACGCCTACGTGACAAATCATACTCCCTTGAAGGACCATCACCATACCCTCTAGCCTAATATGCCAGTGGCCTAGTGAGTGAAGATGACCAATCCATTGGGTGAACTCAAAAGTCATGCATTCATTGTATTGTATACTATTAATAATTGAACTAAATGAAAAGTACTTATTTGTATACTTACTAATTTTTTATTTTAAATGCTTTAATAATTGAACTAAATGAACAGTACTTATTTGTATACTTACTAATTTTTTATTTTAAAGGCTTTTTTATATGTATTGTTTAGTGGTTTTTTTATATGTATTATTTGGTTTTCTATATATCTTATATAACTTGCGTTTGTTTTTTATCCATGTAAATCACGTGTTGGTATTCTTTGGTCATATCAAGATTTTTTCTTTATGGGTTGTTGTAACGAGTGTAGGTGGCGTAAAAAAACAAACCAATATCGATCAAATTCCCGATGTGTTGGTATATTTTTGGTCGTATCATGATTTTTTAAATTTTTTCTCTATTGGTTGCTATAACAAGTGTCAGTACCGAAGTTAAACGAACTAATACCCACACACGACGCAACACGAGGATTTCCGGCGCAACGCGAGGATTTCCGGCGCAACGCGCAGATTTAATAGCTTGTATACTATTAATAAAGAAACTAAATGAAAAGTAATTATTTGTTTTTAAAGGCTTTCTATATGTGTTGTTTAGTGGATTTTTATATGTATTATTTGGTTTTTTATATATCTTATATAATTTGCGTTTGTTTTTTATCCATGTAAATCACGTGTCGGTATTCTTTGGTCATATCAAGATTTTTTCTCTATGGGTTGTAATAACGAGTGTAGGTGGCGTAAAAAAACAAACCAATACCGATCAAATTCCTGCTATGTTGGTATATTTATTTTTGGTCGTATCATGATTTTTTAAATTTTTTCTCTATTGGTTGCTATAACAAGTGTCAGTACCGAAGTTAAACGAACTAATACCCACACACGACGCAACGCGAGGATTTCCGGCGCAACGCGCAAATTTAATAGCTTGTATACTATTAATGAAGAAACAAAATGAAAAGTAATTATTTGTTTTTAAAGGCTTTTTTATATGTGTTGTTTAGTGGTTTTTTATATGTATTATTTGGTTTTTTATATATCTTATATAACTTGCGTTTGTTTTTTATCCATGTAAATCACGTGTCGGTATTCTTTGGTCATATCAAGATTTTTTCTCTATGGGTTGTAATAACAAGTGTAGGTGGCGTATAAAAACAAACCAATACCGATCAAATTCCTGCTATGTTGGTATATTTTTTGTCATATCATGATTTTTTTTTAGTTTTTTCTCTATTGGTTGCTATAACAAGTGTTAGTACCGAAGTTAAACGAATTAATACCCACCCACGACGTAACGCGAGGATTTCGGCTGCAACGCGCGGATTTAATAGCACTAGTTCAATTCAATCATATATTATTGAATAGGAGTAGGTGCGTGGAGTTGATCAACTTCAATAATTCACGAGGTTGAGCCTAGATTTGACCTGTGGGGTTTATATGAATTTAAGGTTATTCACCTGAAAATTTTGCTATTTTTTTAACGGCTAACGAATCCTTTAAATGAATTATTGATGAAATTCATCATATCAGGATACACCCGCTTACAAATCAGGGAAACCCCTCAACTAGAGCCGAAGCCCGTGAACACTCGCCCCGAGGCATGACATTGCGGTGAGATAAAACCTGCTCAGTTCAATGATCGAGCTAGCGATCATCGCCTACTCCCCAAGTCTCTTATCATCACCTGGTGCGACTGAAACTAAATGGTAAGAGTAGGAATCGAAACTGGGTCACTTATTTATCGCTTTTGTTGCCACCTCTTGAAGATTAAGTTTTTTTTTCTTCTACCTTCTTCACCAATAAATATACAAATGTTATTGTTTTCTTCTTCTCTCTATTTCTTTCTTTACTAATGCATTATTTAACATTATTGTTTTCTTCTTCTCTCTATTTGTTATAGCACTGGATCGATGACGAACATCAAACATTGCACTTGATTCAAGACACGAAATATCAAAAGATAGAAAGATGTAGAAGATGAACCCTTTATTATTGAATCAGTCATCACAGATTACATAAACCAAAGGAGTATTGTAACACCCCGAAAACGGGTTTGGTAATTAACCCACGTTAATACTAAAAGACGGGTAAAGTACCACTAGTAGTAAAAATAACCCGGTAAATATTTAGGATTTAATAAGAAATCCTAATAATAAATACAAGCGAAACAAAGTTTTAAGGAATTGAGTTTATAAGAGCCCGAGTTAACGGGACTTAAAATACTACGGATTATAACTCCCGGAACCCACCAAGTAACTAGGAGTATTAACCTAGTTAGATAATGTCTTGATATTTATAGAACAAATATGGTTAAGATATCCTTTAAATAACTTGTGTAAAGTTGAGGGGCTAAACATGGACAAAGGAATTATAGTTTTTAATTAAATCAAATATTAAAAACATAAAACACACATACGTGTGTGTGTTTCCTGCGAATTCAACCAGAGCCAAGAAAGGCTCTCATGCTTCAACCCTAAACTTCAGAAATTCATCAAATTGAAAGGGCAAATCAAGCCCAAATCGAAATCCAAGCACAAATTAGTGATCACCTTAGTAAAGGGATCATAAGGTATGTAAAATTTTACTATTTGGTTCCATCTCAAATTCTGGATGAACACATAAGATTTGAAATTTGTGCTTGCATGATTGTTGTTTTGATGAAATTGGTATGAAATCATGTCTAGGAGGTAACCCTAGCGATTAGCTTGTTGAATGTTGCTCATCATGATGAAGTTCATAATCACCAATATGGGTGTTTAGTGGGTTTTGTAGAAATATGTAAACACTAGGATTTTGATTGTCACTCTAGTGTATTTTGATCTCTATGAAGTAAGTCTAGGTGTTGTTATGCATGCTAGACATAAGAACTTGTGAATTATGCTAAAACTTGGGTAAATAACTAGTCATGAAAAATTGATTGTTGATTTTATAGAATATGCCCACAAGGTGTTTGTTAAAATGCCTAAGTGAATGTTTATATGTTGAAAGTACGAATCAAGCGCGTAATTGCTTTAATTGATTAATTACGTGAAATATGGGTTAAAACGGGTTCTAATCATAATGTTGATTGACTTAATTGTGTAAACCAAGTGATCAATAAGTAGTTAACTTTTGATAAGCTAAGTTAACTAATCATGAAGTCGAATAGTAGATTCGGCATAGTAAGTAAGCGAGGTGGAATAGTCGTGATTTTTATGACTAATTTGACCGCCTTGTAAATGATTGAAAATAGTTTGACGCCTAACGAGCTAGGTGGAGGCTTGGGAAAGGAAGCGGGTCAAACGAATCAAGAATGAAGGGAAAAGCATAATTCGGATGCAAGGTAAGTATAGCTTACACTAGTCTTATATTTCAGAATATTCTCTTATCGTATTAGTATGAATAAGATAAATACAAAATCGAGGTATGATGTTCCGACGTGTAGACGTACGGAACAAGATAGTCGAGCATAATTAGAAGCCATGTTGATGGTTTAAAAAGAAGTAAATCGATAATTCGGTCATATTATGTCCGAAAGTAATAAACGGTTTATAAGTTAAAATGACCGTATGGTGTTAAACGGAAAGAGTCATGTAGAGGAGATGATAATAAATATCATCTCGCAAAGATAAATGACCATTTCGGCCAAACGGGTCAAAAGGTGTAGACATCACCTTTTGACTATATAGACTAATGATTCTTTTGTCGAGTTATATGCTTACAGGAATAGATATCCAATGGATGTTCGCATTGTTCTTAATTAGCGAATATAAAGCAAGGTATTAAAATCAGGTCTATTTGTTGATCCGAGCCAGGTACGCATGTTTATGATGTATGTAAAAGTGCTAATTTGGTCGAATAATTGATGATAGCCCTTCATTGTAAAAGAAGGACCAAAATCGACCAAAACGCCTTGTAGGCTAAATTGAACAAACAACTCTTAGAGGTTGTTTGGAAAGGTGTCTTATGATTAAACAATAGTTTAGAACGAGTATGGGTAGTGAAAGATGTAATTCTTGGGCCAAAAGACTCCATACGAGTCTTTGCCGTAAAGTGATATTTCAAGGGGTATAAACTCGGAGCACAAAGATATCTACTTTAAATCCTACACACATTTAGTTGTGATGGGAGAATACTAAATAAGGAATATAGGTTACAACGCTAGATTAGAATGAAAGCGAAATTTAGCTTAAAAGTGCTTAAAATATCCTTAACGGGTCAAAATAAGCATACTAGTGAAAATGGGTTTAATTTGTGTAATAAACCTATGATTAAAACCTATTATGGTATAACACAATTATTTGATGAAGTGTATGAAATATAGGAATCAAATAAATACGTTTGTTTGATAAAATGCACAACCGGGTCAAAATTTAGTGTAAAGGGTAATAAGCCGAAGACTTAAAAGTCTTAAATTTTGTTAAGCCGAATGTCGGATTTTAACTCCAAATGATGGAGAATCAAATTACAAACATGTAGGAAGAAACGGTAGGTCAAACGGATAAGCGGTTTGAAAGATACGGAAGATTTCGTGTCAAATTACGACAAAATAGAGAATCTGAATGCAGAGCCCACCGTAATTTACGGTTCCACCGTAAATTACGGTGGAGTTGATTATGTTACGGTGCTAAAGGTCTGTTTTACGGCAAAAGAATTGAGACCCAGGGGCCACCGTAATTTACGGTCCCACCGTAAATTACGGTGGAGAAATTTTTTTATTATATTTTGTTTTTCATTTGAAAGTCTATTGTTTCCCGGACATCGTTCGGACGTGATTAAACCCGTATGACTAAAGCATTTCATGTTTATGAAATGTAGGTACACCTTGGATGCCGGAAGACGATCAAGCTCAGCGAAGAACCGAACACGATAAATATACACGCTTCCGCACTTTGCCACGTTGTAAATTTTAAACAATGAATTTCGATCACGTTTTGTAGAATAAATTATAAATTGTAAAAGTTTTAAGAAACCCGTATTTCCGATGTATATCTAATCATTAATTACATGATTATTTTCCCAAGATATACGTTAAAACTTGATTTATAAGAACGGGTGTTACAAGTTGGTATCAGAGCCTTGGTTTAAGAGATTCGAGTATGGTGGGGAGAAACCGTGCTTGGACTTAAACCTTATGCTCTTAATAAAGATTGGTGTTCGGTTCGAGGCTTGATCGCAAATCCGGTAAGTACATGTATGTTAGTAGTTTAGCATGCTAAAGTGTTGTAAACAACACATAGGGCTATCGTGTGATACACGTTACCCCAATTTAAATGATTGAAATATTTGACGAAAATACGCGCGTTGACGCATATAGTAGAAAAAGCTTTGTATTATAATACGGGCGATTATTGAAGTTGACGTTACTAACTTTGTGAATGTTTTATTTGAAGGACACTCGCGTTTGAAGACGACGAGAGTCAAACGAATTGTAGATATGATGATGGAACGGCCCGAAGCATGACGAGAGGAGCATGCTCACCGAGGACTAAATCGCGTAACGACCGCGAACAAGGTTAATGGCAAGGAACGCCCATTGGGGCAAACATTACCAGGTGCACATTTTAAATAATTGCACAAATAGTAATATGCAACAAATAAGTAGAAATTGAAAGTTGCATATGTAGATTAAAAACTTGGAAAAATCCGAATAGAGAAAGTATTCGGGATATTGTTTCCAAGAGAAACAAATAGAGGTGTTACTTACATAGGGCGTGATGTGAAAACTATAAAAAGGTCATGTGTGTCATGTGTTAATCGCTTACTCTGGCCAAGTAAGTAGTGACATATGATACCACGAGTTTCTTATAGCGGACACATTTACATCCGATGTAGTAAGGGCGGAGTAAATGTGACTAATTAAAAAGTACCCAAATGAATCAGATAAGCAAAATATTTGATAATAATGTAAACGCACAACCGAGTGACTGAAGCGTATTACATCAGGATAATGAGCCCGAGCGAAGGGACAAAGAAGCATGTAAAATGATTTAGACAAGTATTGGGAAGGAGTGTACTTACACTCGAACCCATAAAACGCAAGCATGTAAAATGATTTAGACAAGTAATGGGAAGGAGTGTATTTACACTCGAACCCATAAAACGCAAGCATGTAAAATGATTTAGACAAGTATTGGGAAGGAGTGTACTTACACTCGAACCCATAAAACGCAAGCATGTAAAATGATTTAGACAAGTATTGGGAAGGAGTGTATTTACACTCGAACCCATAAAACGCAAGCATGTAAAATGATTTAGACAAGTATTGGGAAGGAGTGTACTTACACTCGAACCCATAAAACGCAAGCATGTAAAATGATTTAGACAAGTATTGGGAAGGAGTGTATTTACACTCGAACCCATAAAACGCAAGCATGTAAAATGATTTAGACAAGTATTGGGAAGGAGTGTACTTACACTCGAACCCATAAAACGCAAGCATGTAAAATGATTTAGACAAGTAATGGGAAGGAGTGTATTTACACTCGAACCCATAAAACGCAAGCATGTAAAATGATTTAGACAAGTATTGGGAAGGAGTGTATTTACACTCGAACCCATAAAACGCAAGCATGTAAAATGATTTAGACAAGTATTGGGAAGGAGTGTACTTACACTCGAACCCATAAAACGCAAGCATGTAAAATGATTTAGACAAGTAATGGGAAGGAGTGTATTTACACTCGAACCCATAAAACGCAAGCATGTAAAATGATTTAGACAAGTATTGGGAAGGAGTGTACTTACACTCGAACCCATAAAACGCAAGCATGTAAAATGATTTAGACAAGTATTGGGAAGGAGTGTACTTACACTCGAACCCATAAAACGCAAGCATGTAAAATGATTTAGACAAGTATTGGGAAGGAGTGTACTTACACTCGAACCCAGAAAACGCAAGCATGTAAAATGATTTAGACAAGCATTGGGAGGGAGTGTACTTACACTCGAACCTGGAAAATGCAAATATGTCCCTTAACGGGTCATTTTTGTAAAACGTCGAACTTAAAGACAAAGTCAGAATATAAAAATGAAGCGAGGTCTTAATGCATACCGGGAGGATTGCAATAATAACGACTTTGGTAAAACACCCGGTTGATGGGTAAGAATTAAACACATGCGTAAACCGAGAAACGAGAACATGAATTTAAAGTCAAAAGACTCGGATTATGAGTTACGACTAAAAGACCATAAAAATTTCGTAAACAGAAATTCTGATAATTATATTCAACTATTTTGAGATTGAACGGGTTGAATAAAGTATAATGCTTGAAGGCGTAAGTAAGCGCAAGCCGGATAACGGTAAGCTTGAGACAAATGAATTTCAAACGTAAAAAGATTGCTTTGACACCAAATATATATTTTAATAAGACACGAGTAAAAAGAGTGATCTACGGGATCAACATAACCTTTAGGGTTATAAACAAATGAGAGATATACGGACTAAAACGACCCACGGGTCATGATTTGAAAGAAGTCATAAGGACTTCGCCTTAAAGAGGTGAATGTCTAATCAAAAATAGCCCGTAAGGCTAAGTGATAGAACCTACGGGTTAGATGGAATGAAGCGAGGAATTCAGTTAAGAATCCCCGCATAAAAAAAAAAAAAAAAAAAAAAAAAAAAAAAAAAAACTAAGACTGTAAAGGATTAAATTATGGACTGTCAATATCCCAGTATGGATGATTGACACAAGTTAAAGAAAAGATCCTAAAACTAAAACTTCGGTTTTAGTAAGAAGTAATGTTTTTACAAACATAAATTCTGATAGGAATTTAAATAGTAAGCATGAAAGATACAAGTCTTGACGCTGATAGGCGCAAGACGATATATTCGAAAAGTGATATTTTTGAAAATGAAATTTTGATATAAATTAAACATGATGTAACACAATCACGGTCAAGAAATATAATGTGAAGTAGAACCACATTATAACCAAGCAAGCGGTAAATAGTAACTGGACTAATAAGTCTAATTAGTGAGACCCGTCAAGGTCATTTAAAGAAATTTGGTTCGCATGTAAACGGTAAATTCGGTATAACTAAACCAAATAAATAAATTTGAAAATAAAAGGAAATCGTTGCGAAAAGTGAAAGATTTCACTAAAGACCTTTAAATGGGTCAAAGTTACGGATTCATAAAGAATTCGATAGTATACGAAAGTGATGAATTTCGCTAAGTTAATTAAACTAGTGGAAATAACGAGATTGCGTTATTTCAAGTTACATTATGCCGTATATAATACGTAGATGATTATTAACCAAAAAGATATTACCATACTTCTCTGGTAATACTAATAATTGGTTAAAGTATAAGTAATGTTTTAAAGATTCTTGGAACAGATACATTGAGTTAAACTCAATGAATTATGTAAGAAAAGGTTTCGAGGACGAAACCTCTTTAAGGGGGGTAGACTTGTAACACCCCGAAAACGGGTTTGGTAATTAACCCACGTTAATACTAAAAGACGGGTAAAGTACCACTAGTAGTAAAAATAACCCGGTAAATATTTAGGATTTAATAAGAAATCCTAATAATAAATACAAGCGAAACAAAGTTTTAAGGAATTGAGTTTATAAGAGCCCGAGTTAACGGGACTTAAAATACTACGGATTATAACTCCCGGAACCCACCAAGTAACTAGGAGTATTAACCTAGTTAGATAATGTCTTGATATTTATAGAACAAATATGGTTAAGATATCCTTTAAATAACTTGTGTAAAGTTGAGGGGCTAAACATGGACAAAGGAATTATAGTTTTTAATTAAATCAAATATTAAAAACATAAAACACACATACGTGTGTGTGTTTCCTGCGAATTCAACCAGAGCCAAGAAAGGCTCTCATGCTTCAACCCTAAACTTCAGAAATTCATCAAATTGAAAGGGCAAATCAAGCCCAAATCGAAATCCAAGCACAAATTAGTGATCACCTTAGTAAAGGGATCATAAGGTATGTAAAATTTTACTATTTGGTTCCATCTCAAATTCTGGATGAACACATAAGATTCGAAATTTGTGCTTGCATGATTGTTGTTTTGATGAAATTGGTATGAAATCATGTCTAGGAGGTAACCCTAGCCATTAGCTTGTTGAATGTTGCTCATCATGATGAAGTTCATAATCACCAATATGGGTGTTTAGTGGGTTTTGTAGAAATATGTAAACACTAGGATTTTGATTGTCACTCTAGTGTATTTTGATCTCTATGAAGTAAGTCTAGGTGTTGTTATGCATGCTAGACATAAGAACTTGTGAATTATGTTAAAACTTGGGTAAATAACTAGTCATGAAAAATTGATTGTTGATTTTATAGAATATGCCCACAAGGTGTTTGTTAAAATGCCTAAGTGAATGTTTATATGTTGAAAGTACGAATCAAGCGCGTAATTGCTTTAATTGATTAATTACGTGAAATATGGGTTAAAACGGGTTCTAATCATAATGTTGATTGACTTAATTGTGTAAACCAAGTGATCAATAAGTAGTTAACTTTTGATAAGCTAAGTTAACTAATCATGAAGTCGAATAGTAGATTCGGCATAGTAAGTAAGCGAGGTGGAATAGTCGTGATTTTTATGACTAATTTGACCGCCTTGTAAATGATTGAAAATAGTTTGACGCCTAACGAGCTAGGTGGAGGCTTGGGAAAGGAAGCGGGTCAAACGAATCAAGAATGAAGGGAAAAGCATAATTCGGATGCAAGGTAAGTATAGCTTACACTAGTCTTATATTTCAGAATATTCTCTTATCGTATTAGTATGAATAAGATAAATACAAAATCGAGGTATGATGTTCCGACGTGTAGACGTATGGAACAAGATAGTCGAGCATAATTAGAAGCCATGTTGATGGTTTAAAAAGAAGTAAATCGATAATTCGGTCATATTATGTCCGAAAGTAATAAACGGTTTATAAGTTAAAATGACCGTATGGTGTTAAACGGAAAGAGTCATGTAGAGGAGATGATAATAAATATCATCTCGCAAAGATAAATGACCATTTCGGCCAAACGGGTCAAAAGGTGTAGACATCACCTTTTGACTATATAGACTAATGATTCTTTTTTCGAGTTATATGCTTACAGGAATAGATATCCAATGGATGTTCGCATTGTTCTTAATTAGCGAATATAAAGCAAGGTATTAAAATCGGGTCTATTTGTTGATCCGAGCCAGGTACGCATGTTTATGATGTATGTAAAAGTGCTAATTTGGTCGAATAATTGATGATAGCCCTTCATTGTAAAAGAAGGACCAAAATCGACCAAAACGCCTTGTAGGCTAAATTGAACAAACAACTCTTAGAGGTTGTTTGGAAAGGTGTCTTATGATTAAACAATAGTTTAGAACGAGTATGGGTAGTGAAAGATGTAATTCTTGGGCCAAAAGACTCCATACGAGTCTTTGCCGTAAAGTGATATTTCAAGGGGTATAAACTCGGAGCACAAAGATATCTACTTTAAATCCTACACACATTTAGTTGTGATGGGAGAATACTAAATAAGGAATATAGGTTACAACGCTAGATTAGAATGAAAGCGAAATTTAGCTTAAAAGTGCTTAAAATATCCTTAACGGGTCAAAATAAGCATACTAGTGAAAATGGGTTTAATTTGTGTAATAAACCTATGATTAAAACCTATTATGGTATAACACAATTATTTGATGAAGTGTATGAAATATAGGAATCAAATAAATACGTTTGTTTGATAAAATGCACAACCGGGTCAAAATTTAGTGTAAAGGGTAATAAGCCGAAGACTTAAAAGTCTTAAATTTTGTTAAGCCGAATGTCGGATTTTAACTCCAAATGATGGAGAATCAAATTACAAACATGTAGGAAGAAACGGTAGGTCAAACGGATAAGCGGTTTGAAAGATACGGAAGATTTCGTGTCAAATTACGACAAAATAGAGAATCTGAATGCAGAGCCCACCGTAATTTACGGTTCCACCGTAAATTACGGTGGAGTTGATTATGTTACGGTGCTAAAGGTCTGTTTTACGGCAAAAGAATTGAGACCCAGGGGCCACCGTAATTTACGGTCCCACCGTAAATTACGGTGGAGAAATTTTTTTATTATATTTTGTTTTTCATTTGAAAGTCTATTGTTTCCCGGACATCGTTCGGACGTGATTAAACCCGTATGACTAAAGCATTTCATGTTTATGAAATGTAGGTACACCTTGGATGCCGGAAGACGATCAAGCTCAGCGAAGAACCGAACACGATAAATATACACGCTTCCGCACTTTGCCACGTTGTAAATTTTAAACAATGAATTTCGATCACGTTTTGTAGAATAAATTATAAATTGTAAAAGTTTTAAGAAACCCGTATTTCCGATGTATATCTAATCATTAATTACATGATTATTTTCCCAAGATATACGTTAAAACTTGATTTATAAGAACGGGTGTTACAAGTATACATCATCTACAAGCTGGTTTAGATCACAAAGATCTAAACCTAGCTTTCGCTCACTAACACATAGTATCCCTCTCTCTCTAGAATGACCACACTGATGAAGGGTGGCTGGCATTTGTGAGAGATGCACCAAGCTCTCAAGGGTTGACCTAATCTACCCTATACAACACATATATATATAGACTAGGTACTAAACCCGGACAAAACATATTGTCCGGGATACAAAACAAATAATTCGGACAACAATAATAATCAACATATTCCGAGTTTAACATCATAAACTCGGAACTGATAAAGCTTCCGAATTCTTGACTTGGCTTGGACTTTGTTGACCGTAGACCAGAGACAGGAACTGCACTTATAGACTCCCCCTTAACTGTTGCTATCAGTTCTGTCTGACACTGATATCATCAGTCACCGGATACTGCAATTACAGACTCCCCCTTGACTG
>JARYGA010047153.1:0-29022 GCA_030545235.1 Helianthus tuberosus
GTATGGTCATTACGAGTTTACAGTCATGTCCTTTGGGTTAACAAATGCACCTGCAGCATTCATGGACATGATGAATAGGATCTGTAAACCGTATTTGGATAAATTTGTAATTGTCTTCATCGATGATATACTTAATTATTCCAAAAAAATCAAGAAGAACATTGTCAGCACTTGCATGCACTCTTAACTTTGTTAAGAAAAGAAAAGTTGTACGCCAAATTCTCGAAGTATGAATTTTGGTTACAAGAAGTACAATTTGTAGAACACATGGTGAATCAAGAAGGAATTCATGTGGATCCTGCTAAAGGCGATTACCAAATGGAAGGTTCCACAATCCGCAATGGAAATTAGAAGTTTTATGGGATTAGCTGGATACTATAGACGGTTTATTAAGGATTTTCCAAGATAGTTGTACCATTAGCTAAAGCTAACCTGTAAAGCCACTAAGTTTGAATAGGGACCTAGGCAAGAAGAAGCTTTTAAGATTTTAAAGCACCGATTGACGAATACTCCAATCTTAGCTTTACCAGAAGAAACTAAAGATTTTGAAGTATATTGTGATGCTTCAAAATTAGGATTTGGATATGTGCTAATGCAACGCAAGAAGGTAATTGCGTATGCCTCAAGACAAGTGAAAAAGCACGAAGAAAATTATATGACTCATGATTTAGAATTAGGAGCCGTAATTTTGCCCTTAAGATTTGGAGATATTATCTTTATGAAAATAAATTTACTGTCTATACAGACCACAAAAGTTTAAAATATATTTTTGGGCAAAAAGAGTTAAACATGAGGCAAAGGAGATGGGTGGAAATCTTAAGTGATTACGATTGTGATATTCAATATCACGAATGAAAGGTAAACGTAGTTGCTGACACCTTAAGTCGTAAGTATCATGAAAAAGCAACGACGAGTTCGTGCTCTTAGATTAAAGCTACAGATAGATTTAATGGAACAAATAAAGAATGTTCAGGAAACAGCAATCAAGGATGATGCTGAAGGAATGAAGGGAAGAATTAAGGATTTAGAACAAAATAGTGATGGAATCTGAAGATTCCATAAGAAACGAATATTGGATACCTAAGCAGGGAGAATTAAGAAATAGCTCATAAGTCTAGATATACCATTCATTCTGGTAACCATAAAATGTACCAAGATTTAAGAAATAACTTTTGGTGGATAGAAATGAAAAAGAATATAGTTAGATATGTTTCTAAGTGTTTTACTTGTTCACAAGTTAAGGCAGAACATCAGAAACCTTCAGGTCTACTACAACAATTAGAAATATCTGTATGGAAATAGAAACTCATAACTATAGATTTTGTTACTAAGTTACCCAAAACCAGAAAAGGTAATAATGCGATTTGGGTAATTGTGGATCGATTAACCAAATCTGCTTATTTTCTACCTATAAAGGAAACCTTTAGCATGGAAAGGTTAGCAAAGTTGTATGTAGATGAAGTCATATCCCTACATGGAGTTACACCCCCCATTGTATCAAATCAAGATAGTCATTTTACTTCTCATTTCTGGAAAAGTTTCCAGCAAGCTATGGGAACTCGACTCAATCTGAGTACTGCATATCATCCCCAAACAGACGGACAAAGTGAAAGGACAATCCAAACTCTAGAAGACATGCTCCGAGCATGTGTGATAGATTTTGGTGGGAATTAGGACGATCACTTACCATTAATTGAATTCTCCTATAACAATAGTTATCATTCAAGTATTGAAATTGCCCCATTTGAAGCACTGTACGGAAGAAAGTGCAGAACTCCAGTTTGTTGGGCAGAAATAGGAGAAAGTCAATTGTCTGGTCCTGAAATAGTGCAAGAGACGACTGACAAGATCACACAAATCAAGGAAAGACTGAAGACGGCTAGAGATCGTCAGAAGAGTTATGCAGACAATAGATGCAAGCCGTTAGAATTCCAAGTTGGAGACAGAGTACTGTTGAAAGTTTCCCCTTGGAAAGGAGTTGTTAGATTCCGTAAGAAAGGAAAGCTAAGTCCAAGGTACGTAGGACCATTTCCCGTGATCCAACGTATAAGACCAGTTGCTTATCGTTTACAACTACCAGAGGAATTAGCTGGAGTACATGATGTATTTCATGTATCCAATCTCAAGAAACGTCTATCAGACGAATCTTTAGTAGTACCTCTTTAAGATATAGAGGTAAACGAAAAGCTAAAATTTGTTGAGAAACCTATTCAAATTGAGGATCGAAAGATTAAGTTTCTCAAACATAAACGACTAGTTTTAGTCAAAGTTAGATGGGATTCAAAGAGGGGAGCTGAATACACTTGGGAGCTGGAATCAGAAATGAAGCGAAAGTATCCTCACTTATTCCAGTAATCTCGAGGACGAGATTTTATTAAGGTGGGGAGAATGTAACAACTCTCATCAAAAGTCATATTTAATTAATTAAATTGTCCAATAGGAAACCCTAATTGAGAAACCCAAGTGATACTGCACAAACCTTAAAATTTTCAGAACAATCAGAATCAGGATCAGGGCCCCTAAAACTCAGGGGGGGGGGGTATTCCCTACTCGATGATTATCTAAATTGTGTGCTGTCGAAATTGAAATTTAACAATCTGTCAACTCAGCAGGCCTAGTCCCACACGTGGTCACCCTATAGTGATTTGGTGTCCCTTACGGACCGTAACATTGTGAGTCTTACGGACCGTAAGCACTCTTACGGACCGTAAGGGTATTAGTGTTACGGTGCGCAAGCCTGACCAAATTTTGACTATAAATAGCAGACCTTGGCACTTGCTTCTGGGCGATGAAACGACGAAGAAATTCAAATTGTGCGCAGAGATATCGTCCAATTACTTCATAAACACACACGAAACACTAATTAGTAGGGGGTGCTGCTACGATACAGGGTATTAACTCGATCGCTATTACGATTCATTGTCCGATCAATTGGAACTATCCAATGGATCTTTAAGTGCTGCTCAAACTTGGGTTATACTTTGTCATTAGTTGTGATTCCGACAGGATGTTGAGTGCCACCCGAACTCGGGAAATACTCTGTCCTTCGTTGTGAATCCGATGGATGTTTAAGTATCGCACTTTGTCATTCGTTGTGAGGGTTTAATCTCGTGAGTTATCGTAATTGCTGTATTAAGTTATCTACCTAGTTCGTGTGCACTAGGTTACAAGGTTAATTAAATAGGCTAAGCTCTGCCTGTAGGAATCTGCAAAAGCTTATCTGTAGACTAAACTTTGCCCGTATGAATCTGCAAAGTGAGTCATTCTCTGTTTATCAAATTACTTTCAAAAGCATGTTTATTTCAAAGTTATAGTTACAGGGATTAAGTCTTTGTTATCTGAAATTACTGCCAGTATGTGGGGGTATGTGCACATAGCTACTAATTATTTATCACTTGGGGTGAAAGGACCCTACAAGTGATATGTCCACAGTCACAGTCCGGTAAAGTGACAACTGGATCAGTTAATTTAAAAGATGAGGCAATTGTAATCGCTCTTAATACTGTAGACTATAACAACTGGTCATTCTATAAAAATGAATGAACTCACTCAGTATTTCCCGCTGACAAAACCTTTTTAAAATACTTTTCAGGTAATTACAATAGATGGAAGTAAGCATTGGATACGGCACTGAAAGGCATCAAGAAGTGGCTTATTTTATTAAATAAATCAAATTAAGAAATATGGTTTTATATAATCAACTTTATCTTAATTAAAGCTACCATTGTAAAACATGGGTTTATCCCATCTATTTAATAAATAAAATCCGGTGTTTCTAAAACTCTGATATTTTTCCTAACTCACGGTTCTGATGAAATTTCCGCTGCAACGTTTTCAAAATAATCACCGGTACCACAGGCTGTTCGCGACTCCCGATTCCTTCCAGGGTGGGTCGGGGGCCGTGACAGTAAAGAAGAAGGATGGAACTCTGCGGATGTGCATTGACTACAGGGAACTGAAGAAGCTCACTATCAAGAATCGGTATCTGCTACTGAGGATTGATAACTTGTTTAATCAGTTGCAAAGATCAAGCTACTATTCCAAGATCGACCTTCGATCTGGATACCATCAATTGAGGATACAGGAGGAAAGCGTACCAAAGACTGCATTCAGAACACGTTATGGGCATTATTAGTTTCTTGTGATGCCATTCGGACTGACGAACGCACCAGCGGTCTTCATGGATCTGATGAATCGCGTTTGCAAACCACATCTCGATAAATTCGTGATTGTATTTATCGATGATATCCTGATTTACTCGCAAACGAAAGAAGAACACGAGCAACATCTCAGAACCATTTTGGAGCTACTGAGGAAAGAAAAACTTTATGCAAAGTTCTTGAAATGCGAATTCTGGATTCGCGAAGTACAATTTCTTGGTCACGTTGTGAATGAGAAGGGCATTCATGTAGACCCAGCCAAGATCGAAGCAATAAAGAATTGGGAAGCCCCCAAAACCCCAACTGAAGTTCGACAATTCTTGGGCTTAGCGGGCTATTACCGACGTTTCATCGAGAATTTCTCTAAGATAGCTCAACCGCTAACTACCCTTACACAGAAAGACAAGAAGTACGACTGGGGTGACAAGCAGGAGGAAGCCTTCCAACTGCTCAAGAATAAGCTATGCGATGCACCAATACTATCTTTACCCGAAGGCACTGAAGACTTCGTGGTATACTGCGACACTTCACGACAAGGTTTGGGTTGCGTGCTCATGCAACGCCAGAAAGTCATCGCTTACGCTTCAAGACAATTGAAGGTACATGAAAGAAACTACACCACGCATGACCTGGAGCTAGGTGCGGTGGTATTCGCCTTGAAGATTTGGCGACATTATTTATATGGTACTCGATGCACAATCTTCACAGATCACAAAAGCTTACAACACATATTTGATCAGAAGGCATTGAATATGCGCCAGCGGCGATGGGTCGAGCAGCTAAATGATTACGACTGTGAGATTAAGTACCATCCTGGAAAAGCAAACGTTGTAGTGGACGCATTAAGTCGAAAAGAAAGGATTAAGACCCTAAGGGTTCGAGCATTGAAGTTGACTATTCAAACGAACCTCACCGCACGCATTCGTGATGCACAACAAGAAGCTCTCAAGGGAGAAAACCGTAAAGCTGAATACCTCCGGGGTACATTGAAATATATGGTGCCAAATGAAGAGGGAACCTTGTACTTTAAGAAGCGCATTTGGGTTCCGCTCTATGGTGGCATACGAGAAGTCATCATTGATGAAGCACACAAGTCAAGATACTCGATCCATCCAGGATCGGACAAGATGTATCAAGACCTAAAAGAATACTATTGGTGGCCGAGACTTAAGAGCGATGTTGCTGTTTATGTTGGAAAATGCCTAACCTGTGCTAAGGTTAAGGCTGAATATCAGAAACCGTCTGGCCTACTACAACAACCCAAGATACCCATGTGAAAGTGGGAGCAAATCTCGATGGACTTTATAACGAAATTACCCAGGACCCCGAAAGGTCACGATATGATATGGGTGATAGTTGATCGATTGACGAAATCTGCGCATTTTCTACCGACCCGAGAAAAAGACAGCACTGGAAAAGCTTGCTGAGATATACTTAAAAGAAATCGTGGCACGTCATGGAGTGCCAATCTCAATTATTTCAGACAGAGATGGACGCTTTGTCTCAAGAATCTGGCAATCCTTTCAGGAAGCTTTTGGATCTCAGCTAGATCTAAGCACGACATTCCATCCACAAACAGACGGCCAGAGCGAACGGACTATACAAACGTTAGAAGACATGCTTCGCGCATGTGTCATGGACCTAGGCGGCAGCTGGGATACTCATCTACCTTTAGTTGAGTTTTCCTACAATAACAGTTATCATATGAGTATAAAAGCCGCACCGTTCGAAGCTATGTATGGCCGCAAGTGCCGATCGCCCTTATGTTGGGCAGACGCAGGAGATAAACGTATGGTTGGTCCTGAACTTGTACAAGAGATAACCGACAAGATCATACAGATCCGAGAGCGCATTAAGGCGGCTCGAGTTCGACAAAAGAGCTACGCTGATCAAAGACGAAAACCATTAGAATTCGAGGTGGGAGACAAAGTGTTATTAAAAGTCTCACCTTGGAAGGGCATAGTAAGATTTGGAAAACGTGGAAAGCTGAATCCAAGATACATCAAACCATTCAGGATCTTGGAAAGAATTGGTACTGTGGCGTACAAATCGGAGTTACCGGAAGAACTTAATGGAGTACATAATACGTTTCATGTATCCAATCTCAAGAAGAGTCCAACACAAGAAAACGTGATCATCCCGGTGGATGAGGTGCATATTGATGACGCCCTCCGAATTACAGAACAACCCGTTGAGGTTACTGACTGGAAAGTCAACAAGACCAGGAGGAGCACTGTCAAACTTGTCAAAGTACGTTGGAACTCTAAGCACGGACCCGAATACACGTGGGAACGTGAAGACCAGTTCAAAGAAAAGTACCCCCACCTATTCAAGAAGACTCCTGCAAGAGTCAGCTCAGCCTGAATTTCGGGACGAAATTCTTTTAACGGGGGGAGACTGTGACAACTGGCACCAAACCGGTAATTTCCATACACTTTAATTATTGTTTAATGACTGCAATTATGTGCTTAAATGTCAACATTTTCTGATTTCATACTATACAAGTGAATTCATGCACGTTTTAAACTACAAAATATTGCTTTATGCATTAACGAGAGCGTTGCGTCAGAAATACTAGTAAACTCACTGGTAAGACACGATATGCCAAAAACTCTGCAGAAAGCAGCCAGGCAATAAAAATTGGAGCCTAGGTGTAGGTCCAATGACAAGAATACATTAAAACCCAAGAGTACATACAAGAGTTCACATATAGGCTTTCCGGAGACTAAAATACGCACTAAAAGCACCCGAAACGCACTTCAAGTGCAGAATTTTACTAAATTCAGCTATAATCAGCTTTTTAACCCCAAAATATTATGCAGAATTCATGTTTTATTATCCAGAATACCCTCCTAAGTGTTGGGAATTAAAAGGCTTACAAAAGGACACTTTGCGGAATAATTAAACGCTTTAACGGAACGGTATCCAACCGAACAACTGGACATTACCCGGGACACCAAATTTTTTCCAAACACATTGTTTAATTATTTCTTGGCTTGTCGTGATCCCTGAACACCCTAACACCCACTAAATATCAAATAAATACCATATGTAAGCTTATACTTGGAAATCTAACTAGTCATTACCATTTAGTTACAAAAAGTTACAACCAACCCCCCCCCCCCAACCGAATTTGGTCCCAAGAGGACCCACAAGATCATCAACAAATATTTACACCATGCCTCAATCTTGTGCTAGATTTTATCCCATTAGTTTATTTGATTTTTACTTGTAGAATTTGACAAAATATATGAATGTATCTCATTAAAGCATGGTCTAGATCCTTCATCATACTTCATATCTTCACACCACCACCCCTCACACCTCCTCCCTCCTCTCGGCCACACTCATATCCGCCCCCACCTCCACCATAGCACCACCATCTTCATCAAACTTTGAGTTCCATTCAAGCTTCTAAGGTGATTCAAGGAAGTTGCAACTTGTGGAGCTTCAAAGGACTTTGTTTCTTGCTTTTCATCATCTTCTTCACTAGAATCAACCCTAGCATTTGTGCTAGTAGTAAGTCCTTGTTACACTCTAGTTCATCTTGTTTCATAGTTAAAAGTTGTAGTATGATGGTTATAACACTAAAGAAACAAGAACTAAAAATATGAACATGAAGCTTGAACATAGAAGTTACATGAAGATGAAATGTTACTAGTATGATGTTGTAGTGAATGCGTTGTTAATTTTATGATGATTCTTGATTGTGTGATGTTAATCACCATATGGACCTTGTTAAATAATATTTGGGAATATGATTTAACAAGATTAGAAAGTGGTTATTTGTTACATAAAATAACCACCTTCTAGTTAAATATGAACTTGATAAAAATGATTTTTTTCATGAAATATAATTAAACTAGTAAGTTGATGATCTTGTAAATCCAAGAGTTACAAAGGATTTTTGGAAGGAAGCCAAGTTAGAGAAGCGGTTTTTGGAAAATCATGACTATTACAAACACTTACACTATTTTTAGAAATAAGACAAGTATGAGAATATTTTATTTACAAGAAGAGTTCAAGAGTTTAATTTTTGTAAAAATTATTTACAAGTTGTAAACACTAAATTATTTTATGAAAATGATTTTTAAAGAAATAAATACGTTTCAGAAGGTAACTAAGTCCCCTAAGAGCTTTACAAAGTTACTACGCGTTTTCGGGATATATAAAGTTCATTATTAGTGTGTAACGTATATATTTTTGCTCTTGGTGATGTAAAAATTGTGTAAAGACTAATTGTTGTTGATGATGATTTTAAAAGAAAATAAACTCATGTTTTGAAAACATGGGAAACCTCCATTTTTTAGGGGAAACTCTGTTAAAATTTCTATAAATTTTGACACTTAGAAAAATATAAGTTTTTGAGAAACTTATTCCCCAAAAATGTATCCAAAAACATTTACCAAGGTTTCCCAAAACTTCTGTCTTAAGAAATGAGGATTTCTTCAAGATTAAAATTTATATTAAGTATGTATATTTTTGAGGAAAATATATATATTTATTGATCACCAAATTTTGTGCTAAGTGTATGTAGTATGTATTATACTTTATAGTCTATTAGGACTTGAAAATACACTAAATACTCCTAGGGAGTGAAGATACAAAAATACACATACAACATACTTAGACAAATACATGAAGATATATTTACGAAAATATATTCCTTGGACAAAATACATAACTCGGGTGCAAAATACAAGATACTTATATTTATTTTTGAGAAAATAATATAAGTAAGACACATAGTTAAAAATATAAATTATTTTTAACACAAGAACAAATACATAAAAGATAGTGACTCGTACTTGTGCGATACAAGTCTAGTGACTAACGTTAATAAAACACGTTTAGGTCACGACGCTAGATAAGCAAATCCGGTGAAGTTTACGACGCAGGAACGCAAAGTTGTGAGTTCATGCTCCCCCTTTTCTTTTAACTGTTTTCAGTTTTATAACTTCGGGGGTGAAATACATGTTACAAATATTACGATGTTTATAAATGGTATGATACAAGAACAAGAAGCACTCTTGGTGAGAACGAGTACCAAGTATGATGCGTTTTGAGAAATGATACGAGGAATAATACAAGAAATGATACATGATACGAGAAATCGTGTCACGAATAGGGTACCATAAACACCATTAATCAACAATATACCTAGACCGCAGAACAAAAGGTTAGATCTAACGGGTGTCGGGCAGCCACACTCTTGGTGAGAACGAGTACCAAGCAGTGCTTTTGTGTCTCAGAATATGCCAACTAGAAAAATGCCTAAGGTTTGGTTGCTTTCTATGTCGTGTCACATGTTAATGGCCTTGCAACCCATTAACAACCTTAATACATACAAGATTACTTGATTTATACAGGAACACTTGAGTTGTACAAGATACAGACATACTTGACTTACATGAGATACAGAAATACGTGATTTATACGAAATACATACCATGTTTTCATACAAAGTATACAAACGTGAAATACAAAAACTGCATGAATTCACACCAACATTATGTTGACGTTTTTCCAAAAACTCACATGTATTTCAGGTAACTAAAGTGGATGGGCGCTCGGTCTTACTCATGCTCTCGGATGTCGTTATGTTTATCGTTGAATAAAGTTGTAACTTTTAAGATAATATGTCGTCTCGTGTTGTAAACACTTAAACTACGATTTCAGTTGTGTAATGTTTTGCATTTGAAGTTATTTTTATGAGCATGTAGTATGTTTAACAATCGTATGCAATGAAAACCTTTCATGATCACACATCGTGCTTCCGCCTTAGAAAGGGGTGTGACACTGTACAAGGGTAGCTAGTAATAGTATTACCAAGTCATTAAGCACAATGCAATCTTTCAACATCTGGCTAGTCATATTTCTAGTGGTTGACTCGGTTCTTTCAAATTGTTTCTCATCATTAAGAAAAGCTAACAAAGATAAAATACGACCTTGTTTTATAGCAATAGTAATTAATCGTTGTTGTTTCAAGGTCAATCTATTTACTCGTCTAGATAATATTTTTCCCTGTTCACTAATAAATCGACTAATTAAACTCATGTTTTTATAATCAATTCGATCCTAGTATTTCCGGCAATCGCAAAGGCTTCTTTATTTCTTCATGTTCAAAAAAACAAGATTGTTTAGAGCCGATGGCACAAGATCTCATCTTTTTTTTTTCCAATTGACGTTTGTATCATAACACAGATATCCGTTTAGCAAAATATGGTATAAATATGGTATAAGTGGCTTCCGCCGAAAAATTCTTATGTCTCAAGAAAATGCTATGTTCTAGCTATTTTCAAATAGACCAGAATTAGCGGATGGCTGAACTGTAACATTGGTCTATCTATGTATGTAGCTATCTTTAGTGAGATAATACGAAGGGTATGTTATTAGTTTAGATCTAACCTATTTAATGAATTACTCCTAAAGATTGTGCTTCCTTTTTACCACAAAAATTTCAATGTTTAACTCGATGTAGATGAACCTCTTCTACTTTAATACCTATGCGATCAAATAAAAAACCCAATAATTTTTATAAAATATATTTTCATAAAACAAAGGTTTTTAATTTTATAATAGAAATCAAAATTAACTCGTTATTATAAATCAGAATTGGTTGGAAGAATCTTCTTTTTAAATGATTTTCAACATCTTTTAGAATCTTGAAAGATCTAATAGGCATTTTAGTATAAACTTACCGTTTTTTTTTAAGTAAACTTTATTAAAGCACAACTCCGATCTAAACGGACAAAAGACCATACATACAATAAACACCTCTGACCCAAAAGGGTGAAAGGCCCATAAAAATAAAACATATACATACTTTTCTCTGACACCGATTTTTCTTTAATTTCAAACTTGTTTATGATCTATAACAAACAAGTTTACCAAATGAAATAGTTCTTAAACTTGTCACTAAATCTAAAAATAGATATTAAAGTATGGGTTAAGCTAAATGCATCCAGGGGCGGATTTTAGTGGAGCAGTGGCAGGGCCACGACCCTGGCAAGTTTTTCGGCCGTAGTGCTAATTTTCCGCATTTCGATCGAAATTTTGTATATATACTATGTTCGGCCCTGACAAGTTTTTCGGCCGTAGTACTAATTTTAGTGGCCATGTCTTTCAGCCCGGGCAGGTTCAACGGGCAAGTTCCGCCACTGAATGCATCCCTTTTTTACTTGACATACCCCTTTCCTTTTTTAAATCACATTAAAAGTTTCTACATTACCCCTAAAAATTTCATTATTTTAAAATTTTTTTTCTTTAAGTCCAAAAACTTTTAATATAAAAAATTAAAATGGCTTACTAGAAAATAAATAAAAAAAAAACAATACTATCGAACTTGGACAAAAAAGAGTTTACAAGAGGATGATATAGCAATCTATTAATGATTCTATGTGGTATTAATGACCCAATCTATGCCCCACACCCTTTATCTTTATTGTTGGGTTGGAAGAATCTTCTTTTTAAATGATTTTCAACATCTTTTAGAATCTTGAAAGATCTTTTTTTTTTAAAGGTAAACTTTTATAACACACCTGCTACCTCAAACCGAGGCAACACAAACAACTACACCGTTAAAAATTTACAAATTTACACCAATCGTTCCAAGACGTTTCAATCCCTTTATTCCTAGTTTTGAACCATAAAAACCCATTTTCTTCACTTCCCCGCAAATGTAATCGAGCTTCACCTCTTTGCTCTTGAATCTAGCTTCGTTCCTCATTCTCCATATCGCCCAGCACCCGATTCTAACAAGACCTTTAAAGGCTTCCTTCTTCATGCCGACAAGGCCCACATGATTATGAATTTCCAGGAGATCCCTGAACGAAAACACCACCAACGGCTGACACTTGCACCAGCTCCCTAACCAAGACCAAAGCATTGAAGCGAAGTAACACGTTGAAAACAAATGCTCCACAGTCTCGTCACCCTCTCCGCACAGCCCACAAACCAAGCTGCCAACATTAATATTTCGCATAAACAAGGCCTCTGTAGTTGCAATCCTATTCATCTCTGCTCGCCAAATGAAAACGCTGACCTTCTTCGGGATCCACTTGCATTTTTCCGGGACAAAAACATTGGTCAGATTTCTGCAACTGTCCAAAATCGATCTACCCGACTTTACCGAGTATTCCTCCTCTTTCTCGTCTTCGACTCCCAGCCAATACCGTTTGTCTCGGACCGTATTCAGATTAACATGCAGCAGCATCGACACAAGAGCCACCAGATCATTAACCTCACTTTCCGAAGCAATAGGTCTTTTCCATCTCCAAACCAAACTGCCGCCATCGCGCCGGTTACCCAACACCTCACTAACTTTACAGTTTTTAATCTCCTCCAATTTGAAAAGATTGGGAAAAACCTCACAAAGAGGTTTACCCCCCAGCCAGTTATCCGTCCAGAAAGCAGAATTCTTGCCGTCACCCACTGAAACTTGAAACCTGTACCTAAAAGCAATATTATTGCCGACCGGATTGCTGATTGCCTGAACGATCTTAAACCAAACACCTCCTAGCGACCTTTTAGCCGGTAAAAAGTCACCGTTAGCTCTGTTACTATGGAGAGCTTCAATAACTTTACTCCATAACTTACTCTTTTGGGTAAAAAATCTCCAACCCCACTTGTTTAAGAGAGCCGAATTGACATTTTTTAATTTGCTTATACCAAGCCCACCACTCTTCACCGGGGGCGTAACCCTATCCCACGCCACCCAATTTAATTTTTTAATAGAGCTGTCCCCATTCCACAGAAAGTTCCTCATCTTAGCTTCAAGATCTTTTATGACTTTCACCGGCGCTTTATACAAGGAAAAATAGTAGTTCGGAAGGCATTCGAGCACGGCCTTAATTAAAGTAATCCTACCTCCAATGGACAACAAACCCGCCTTCCATTTAGCCAGCCTAGAATCAAAAATATCGTACACTGGTTTCCAGTTTGCAATTCTGTTCATGTTTGCCCCGACCGTGAGCCCCAGATACTTGAACGGGAATGCACCTTCCTGACAACCCACTAACTCCGCCATACTAGAGACAGAAATTTGATTGACACCGATAGCAAAAAGATTGGATTTATTGATGTTTAACTTCAGCCCCGAGCAAATGAAAAAAACCCGAAGAATACGCACAATATTCTTTATATACTCAGGCGACCAGTCCCCGAGAATTATGGCATCATCGGTATAAACTTGGTATAAACTTGTTGTTTCGGTCTTTTTTAAAGTAAACTTCATTAAAGGCTTAAAGCACATCTCCGACCTAAACGGGCAAAATACCATACATACAATAAACGCCTATCACCGAGAAGGGCGAAAGGCCCAAAAAAATAAAACATATACATACTTTTCTATGACACCGATTTTTCTTTGATTTCAAACTTGTTTATGATCTATACCAAACAAGTTTACCAAATGAAATAGTTCTTAAAATTGTCACTAGATCTAAAAATACATATCAAAGTATGGGTTAAGCTAAATGCATCCCTTCTTTTATTTGTTATACTATCTTTCCTTTTTTAAAACACATTAAAAGTTTCCATATTACCCCTAAAAATTTTATTATTTTTAAATTTGGTTTTTTTAAGTCCGAAACACTTTTAATATAAAAAATTAAAAAGGTTTATTAGAAAATAAAGAGTAAACTGCCATTTTGGTCCCTGTGGTTTGGCCAGTTTTGCCACTTTAGTCCAAATCTCAAACTTATTACATCCAGGGCCCTGTGGTTTGCATTTTGTTGTCATTTTAGTCCAAAATCCAAAAAACCCCCTTTTTGACTGTTGAGAGCTGCCTATTTTGTCCTTTAGTGCAGGGGTATTTTGGTCATTTATGTTTTATTTTAAGCAATTCAACAACAACAACAACAAAACCCAGAAAATCAAGAACATCTTCTTCAACAACAACAAAACCCAGAAAATCAAGAACATCTTCAAAGTTCATCATCAAAACCCAGAAAATCAAGAACATCTTCAAGAAAAAACGAGGCTCAGATCTGTATCTTCAAGAACATCATCAAACATCATCATCAAAACAACAACAACAAAACCCAGAAAATCAAGAACATCTTCCTCAACAACAAAACCCAGAAAATCAAGAACATCTTCAAAGTTCATCATTAAAACCCAGAAAATCAAGAACATCTTCAAGAAAAAACGAGGCTCAGATCTGTAAAACCGCCATGGCTGCAAACAGAGGTTGCAAGCGCACTTGCCCTCCTCCGATTCTGCCACGCCAAGCTCGGATTAGGTGAAATCATCACAGCCTCATGGTGAACAAGCCTAATTTGAAATGAAAACATCAGAAACAATCAAACAATCAAACAATCAAACAACATCAGAATACCGAATCAACCAGATCTGCTTCTCTCTCCTATCAAAATACCGATTCAGATCTGAAACTCAAACAATCAAACAGTCAAACACATCTAATTTCGATTCAGATCTGAAACAACATCAGAATACCGAATCAATCAGAATACCGAATCAACCAGATCTGAAAATCAAACAATCAAACAACATCAGAATACCGAATCAATCAGAAACAATCAAACACATCTAATTTCGATTCAGATCTGAAACTCAAACTCAAAACTCAAAGCTGAAACTCAAAGCTCAAACCCCTGATTTCGATTCAGATATGAAACTGCCATGGTGATGAAGATGAGATGATGGTGATGAAGATGGAGGCGACGGTGGTGTTGGCGACGGTGGTGTTGGCGGCGACGGTGGTGAGATGATGGTGATGATGATGGTGATGAAGATGGCGGGGACGGTGATGTTGATGATGAAGATGAGATGATGGTGTTGAAGATGATGAACAGTGGAGAGAGAGAGATGTCTGTTGAAGATGATGATATGTTGAAGATGATGATAATCAGGCATTATATTTATTATAAATGCAAAATACTACAAAATACCCCTGAGGATAAGGACAAAACAGGGGGGTCAAAAGTGGGAAATCTGGTCAAATTTGAGTTTTGGACTAAAATGACAACAAAATGCAAACCACAGGGCCCTGGATGTAATAAGTTTGAGATTTGGACTAATGTGGCAAAACTGGCCAAACCACAGAGACCAAAATGGCAGTTTACTCGAAAATAAATAAAAAACAATACTATCGCACTTTGACAAAAAAAAAAATGTTTAATAGTGAAAAATTATAAATGTTTTAAGAAGACATTATCTCATTATCTACTATTCTAGTTTTTGCTGTTGTCTGTATCAGTTAAATTCTTTTATGTATTTTTTTTCTTATTTTGTTCTCTATCAAATTTGTGTTTTAAATTAATTTTGCTGTGAAGTTTTCTAATTTAAGATTGTTTCTATCAAATTATAAAAGAACGTCTCCATCACATTTAGGTTTTTCTATTAAATTATTGTTTTCATTCGTGATTTACTTTATTTATATGTAATATAAGAAAACTAAGATAATGATCATGGCAATTCATTTTAAATGCAATTAATAATATTCAATTACATTTGTTAATATAGAAAACTAAGATAATGATCATGGCAATTCATAATCCTTAGTTTTAATTTAAGAAACTCGTTTATATTGAAATTTCTAGAGGGAAATATGAAAACTTTTAACGTAATTTCAAAAAGGAAAGAACGTATAACAAATAAAAGAGGGGGTGCATTTGACTACACCCTAAAGTATCCATATGTTGTTACTTGTTAGTATTGGGTATTGGGGGGCTAGTTGATTCGGCAGATGAGTTTTTACACACTCTTTAGCGGATTTCGACTTTCATGACCACCTTCCTGCTGTCCGAGATGGTGTTCAAAAAAAGTATTGGAGTATTGGATATAGAGAGAGGAGGAAATTTTCGTTGACTTTAATTTCTCGTGGGAGCGAGTAGATCGCCATATGCAGCACGCAAATTTTTTTATTTTATTGGTGCAAGTTCTACAAATTGATGAGTGGGTGGATCTCTTCGGTGGTTGAATATGTCTTGGCTGCAATTTGTTTAGCCTATTTTTTTTTTTTTGAACCATTAGTTTTTTTAGAACAATGAACTTTATAAAACCAACCACAACACAAACACAACTCCTCCTCCTGAAAGGAGAAGCAACCCAACAAACGAGTATACAAGATCAAATTTATACCATTAGGACCGAGCTATAGACTTGTTCTTCGAGCGATTTTTGTAGCATAAAAAACCCGAGCACCTTCACATCATCAATAATCTCTTTGGTCTTGACTTTTTTTATCTAAGTAAACCTTTTCATTTCTCTTCTTATAGATCTCCAGAAAACAATTCCTTGAAGCGCAACTTTTTCCCGATCACCCAACCTACTGAGATGGGATGTTAAAAAAAACTAATTAATTAGTTTTGTTGGTAAATAAGGATATTAATTTGTTATTTTTTTTGGAATGCAAAAAAAAAAAAAAAAAAAAAAAAAAAAGTTTTACGCAACAAAAGAAGTTAATCTAGAAAATATTAACATAATCTACAACGAGAAATGATCAAATCAAAATATCGAACATGTTGTCCATGCTTAATGATGGGCGGAATCTGAGCCGTAGATTTAGATTTGAATCAGTTTCTTAACAGGTTGTCCATTCACATGTACCAACTTATAATTATAATAATCAGTTAATTTAAGAATATTAAAATTAATTTAATTATTTATGTACACGATATAATATTTATTTTGTATTGTTAAGGGTAGCGGTATTATTTGTGTAGCAGAAGGTATTCATCCCATTATGTGAAGAACATCAGGAAACGATGGAACACCTTCTCGTCTAATGCCCGACGGCATGTATGGTGCGACGCATCATCAATATCACAAGTACTTGCATTTCGATGAAGCTAAAAAGAAACAAGTGCAGTCGATAATTCTCATAGCTTCTGGAAAACTAGAAATGACAAAATTTTCTCAAATATCAAGTCTTCTATTTACTAAATCATCGAAAATCGAAAAAAAAAAATCGAAAATGAAAACTGTTGGAGTGCTGTGGGTGAAGCATAAATCTATGATGTAGTCCCTAAAATGATTCCAATGGTTTACTTTTCCAGTTTTTCTCCCTCGGCATAATTTTGTTGGTGCTATGTATAAGTTTTTTTTGGTGTTTGTAGCGGCCAGTAGACCCTTGTTGTTAATTAAATTGCCTAGTACTAAAACAATTGTATTCCTCCCTAAATAGTTTTTTTTTTTTTTCGAATGGCGACTATCATAAAAAACACCCTGAAAACTCTCTAGCAAGACACTAGAGAGCCGGGAACATACAACAAAAACGAAACATTATACATCAAATTTCCTCCCTAAATTGTTTAGAGTAGGAATCATAAAAAAAAAGGAAAAGATACTTGAAACCGTGAGTAAAATCGCTAACGTTGTTTTTTTGATTTTTTCTATGTTAGTGTTCTTTGTACAAAAAAATATGTATAGTTATATAGATACACGTATCATTGCGAGTTACGTATATTTTTTAAGTTTTTTACTGTTTTTTTCGTTTTAACACTACTAACCTTTTAAAGAAATGAAAAGAAAAATATTAAAAAATTTGATTAATTAGTTGATAGTGATTTTCATAGATTTGAAGATCTTAGAGAATTTCTGTTGAACTTAGCTTAGCTGTAGCCGTTAAAAAAACTCTAATACAATTTAAAACCTTTTTAAATATATACTTAAAAATATTTTATATCAAAAGTATCTATTCAATTTCTAGCATGGAATCAACTCAATTATTTTCATATTTCTTTCCCTATAAATGCACTAGGTTTCCTCATCCAAGTCATCTTTCAAACATAATATCTTTACTTCAATCATGAACATGAGAAGATATTATCAACTCCTAAACCTAAGGAGATCTAAAGGTCTTTATATGTCACATAGAAGATGTTTTCATCAAAATAGTTCTGTTGAACCTCACCACCTTTGCCGCCACCCTGAGCCACCAACGCCGCCACAACCACGATCGATCTTTTCTTCCTATGGTCATATATCCAGCAACACATACAGTAGAAATGCTATTGTTTCTTACAGTTTACTTCAGTCAACTCTAAACTCCAAGCATTATAGTTCTCAAGTGACTGTGAAGGGTAGAGAGGTCATTTCAGCAGCTGCAACAGCAGCGAATGTACACTGGCTCCCCATGTCAAACCTAGACCTTCTTCTACCACCTATTGAATCCGGTGTTTTCTTTTGTTACAAGAAAAAGGAAAATGCTAACATGTCCCCGGAAACAGTGGTAGACACGATCAAGAAGTCGTTGGCAGGGGTGCTATCGACATATTACCCGCTCGCGGGTGAGATTGTGCAAAACAGCCAAGGAGAGCCGGAGGTGGTGTGTAACAACAGTGGGGTGGAGTTTGTTCATGCACATGCAGATGAAGAAGAAGCCATCCTGATATACCTGACAATGCAGTAGTGATTAGAGATGAAGAAGAAGCCATCCTGATCAGCTCCCGTTTAGGATGAGCAATTAGGATGGAGAGGGATGATGATAACAGATTGTAGTGAGGGGGCCGTAAACTTTATGGTGTGTCTTTAGGGTTCCCCAATAACCTGTACTTATGTGCTTCACCCAAACGGAAACCCTAATTAACTAGTACGGGCTTTTACGTCCATCAAATAAAGCCCAATTAATTTTATAGGCATATTAAGGTAAATATTGATCTGGTTATTAGATAAATGATCAATAAGTGCACTATAAATTATTTAATAAATAATTTACGCTAACATTCTCTCACTTGGCAGAGTGATCATTTATTATGAGTATTAGATAAGCCTGATTAGGAGTTAATACTCATTTTAGTTTTAAACCAAAATTGTAGCAAAAAAATATAGTCTTTGAGTCAGTTATTCAACTCAGGACCCCCATTAATCATACTAAAATCCCAAATTTAAAACCTGAGCAAAGTAAGGATCAATTTACAAGTAAGCCCTTGAACGATGATTTGTATAATAATAGTCTTTACGTCATTAGGCTAGCGAAACGTAGTTAGAGACAAACAAATCAAATGAGGAAATTTTATCATTAAAACGTAAGTAAGTACAATATGCATTTAAATAAGGTCTTTACAAAAGCCCATCTTCAAAACATGTTCTTCGAATACTTTAGGTGGGAGACCTTTAGTCATCGGATCCGCAAGCATATTTTTCGTACTTATATACTCAATACAAAGCTTATTTTCCTCAACACGTTCACGTACGAACAAATACTTTGTATCAAGATATAATCCAGCTCCGGTCGAACTGTTACTGTTCGAGAAGTTAACGGCAGCTGAGTTATTACAGTACAACTTTAATGGTCTAGATTTAGAATTGACAACTTTGAGTCCAGTAATCAGATTCTTTAGCAACATTCCATGACAGGTAGCGTTACATACAACAATGTATTCTACCATCATAGTGGATGTTGAAGTCAACTGTTGTTTATGACTCCTCCATGAAATAGGTCCGCCGGCTAACGTTAAAATATACCCTGAAGTGGATTTCTTGTCATCTTTGCATTTAGCAAAGTCAGAATCAGAATAACCAACAACTTCCAAAACGTCACTTCTTCTGTAAGTCATTTTATAGTCTTTCGTCCCCTGAAGACATCGAAGTACTTTCTTCGTTGTTTTCTAGTGATCAAGGCCAGGATTAGACAGATAACGGCCTAGCATCCCTGTAACATAAGCGATATCTGGACAAGTGCAGACTTGAGCATACATGAGGCTCCCAACTACTGAGGCATAAGGTATCATTCTCATTTGAGCCTTTTCATCCTCAGTTTTCGGACATTGAAAAGAACCGAAAACATCTCCTTTAACTACTGGAGCTACAGAGGGTTATATCGACTAAGGACAAGATCAATGTAAGCCTTTTGTGATAAGCCCAAAATTCCATTACTTCTATCTCGGTGTATTTCGATGCCAATAACGTAAGAAGCCTCTCCGAGATCTTTCATGTCAAAGTTATGCGAGAGTAAGCGCTTTGATTCATGTAACATATCTAAGCTATTACTTGCCAATAGAATATCTTCTACGTAAAGGACAAGTATAGCAAAATTACTCCCACTCATCTTGAGGTAGGTGCATTGATCCACTTTGTTCTTCATAAAGCCTTGCGTCTTCATGACTTCATCAAACTTAAGATACTATTGACGTGATGCTTACTTCAAACCGTATAAAGATTTCTTCAGCTTGCAGACAAGATGTTCTTAACCTTCAGGTTTGAACCCTTCAGGTTGCTTCATGAACACGTCCACATACTAGTCTCCATTGAGAAAAGCAGTCTTGACATCTATCTGATACAGCTCTAAATCAAAATGAGCTACTAGGGCCAAGACGATCCTTAAGGAATCTTTTCGAAAGATAGGTGAAAGGGTCTCTTGATAATCGATTCCCTCTTTCTGAGTCTAGCCCTTTGCAACTAATCTTGCTTTATATCGTTCAACGCTTCCATCCGGATTTAGTTTTGTTTTGAAGACCCATTTACATCCTACGGGTTTAACACCATCGGGTAATTCAACCAAATCCCAAACGTCATTTTTCTTCATGGAGTCAAGCTCGTCAAACATAGCTTTATTCCATTCAGAAGTCTGATCACTACTAATGACTTCATTTTAAGAGGTAGGATCGGTAAATTTTCCATCATCTGATACGACTTCAGCCAGGTAGGTTTTGATAATCATCAAATTAGTGGGCCTTCTCGCCCTAGATGACCTAGATGACCTCCTAGGTTGATTCTCAACTTCAACATTGGCAGGTCCTTCATTCTCAGGTACATGCAGAGCAACATTTAATTCTGAATGAGTTGGAGGTGGTGCAGTGACATGCGGTGCAGCATCGGGTACAAGAGGAGTAGTAATAGGAGGTAATGAAATGGACGAGTGTCTCCCCCCCCACGTCTTGTACTTCTTGTAAATCATTGTAAGGATTTTCACTACTCCCACTGACCTTAAAGTCCTCAAGAAACGCGGCACGCTTGGTTTCTACAATACGAGTAATATGGGAGGGACAATAGAATCTATAACCCTTTGAGTGATCTGGATATCCAATAAAGAAACAACTTATTGTTGTCATATCGAGTTTCTTTAAGAAAGGGTTATAAAGTTTAGCTTCGGCAAGACAACCCCATACTTTCATATATCTAAGACTCAGTTTCCTTCCTGTCCAAAGTTCATAAGGAGTTTTAGGGATAGACTTCGAAGAAACTCTGTTGAGTATATGAACAGCTTCTTTTAAGGCCTCGGTCCAGAGGAATAAAGGCAAACCTGAGTTGGCTAACATACTACGTACCATATCCATTAGGGTTCTATTTCTTCTCTCAGCAACACTGTTCTGTTGAGGAGTACCAGGCATAGTATATTGGTTCACGATCCCCTGGCCCTTACAAAGCTCATAACATGGACCAGGAGCTTGACCCACGTCAGTATGTCGACCATAATATTCACCTCCTATATCTGATCTAACAACTTTTATTTGATGATCTACTTGTTTTTCAACTTCAGCTTTATAGTCTTTAAAAGTTGTGAGAGATTCAGATTTTTATTTAATGAGATACAAGTGCATATAACGTGAATAATCATCAATATACATGATAAATGAAGTGTGTCCAGTTATGCCAGCGATGTTATAAGGGCCGCTAATATCAGTATAAATGAGTTCTAATAAATTTGAGCTCCTAGTGGCACCTTTCTTATTCACTGATGTCATTTTACCTTTAAGGAATTTGACACATGTTCCAAAATATTGAAATCGAGAGGTGGTAAGACCTCATCCTTCACGAATCGAGTTAAGCGTTCTCGTGAAATGTGGCCTAAACGTTGATGCCACAACATGGATGAAGTTTCTAAGTCTCGTTTGCGTTTTCTCTTTGTTAAGTTCTCATTAATATTATATGATAACAAAGACTTGGAAAAATCATCATATAATTCTAATCGATAGAGACCACCATCCAAGAAGCCATAACCAAATATTTGAGAATTAAAACTGATAGTAAGTTTGGCATGACTACGAGAAACAAGAAAACCGTCTACGTCTAACTTTGGTCCTGATACAAGATTCCGAGTAATCTCAGGAATATATAAGGTA
Source organism: Helianthus tuberosus (assembly GCA_030545235.1). NCBI lineage: Eukaryota > Viridiplantae > Streptophyta > Magnoliopsida > Asterales > Asteraceae > Helianthus > Helianthus tuberosus. Next base: position 22,190 of record JARYGA010047153.1, read on the forward strand.
TCATAAAGTCTAATAGTTAAACCAGCTTTCATAACTAAATCTAATGTTCCCACGGCCTCGACTACTAGGGGTTTCCATTTCCCAGCTTAAGCATTCTTTTGTTTCTTTCCAGCTTCCGGATTATATGGAATCCCTGTAAGGAATTGGTTAGATGAACCATAGAACCAGAATCAAACCACCAAGTATTAGATGGAACATTTAAATTAAAGGACTTAAGTATCACGAAAAGATTATCACCTTTCTTAGCTAGCCACTCCTTAAAGTCCGGGCAATCCTTCTGCTTATGTCCCACCTTACGGCAGAACTTGCAGTGAATCTTCCCTTTGGAGTCATTAGAGCCAGAAGCACTTGCACCTGCATCCCGCTTTTGAACCTTTGCAGTGAATCTTCCCTTTGGAGTCTTTCCAGCTTCCGGATTATATGGAATCCCTGTAAGGAATTGGTTAGATGAACCATAGTTCCCCTTCATTTTCTTCGAGTCAGTAGTCATCAGGTAAGCAACATCGGCTTTCTCCAGTTTCAAACGTTCTTCTTCTTGCACGCACATGGCAGTTCATCTTCCATTGGTCCTTCTGAAGGTTATAGTTGACTTTGAATGCTTCATAAGATGCACGCAGAGACGTCATGATAAAATGCACCAGAAAGCCATCACTAATCTCCATGCTTAATCACTTGAGCTTTTGGGCCATGTCATTCATTCCAGTATGTGCTCACGAATACCGCTGATCCCATCATACTTTGTAGTCACCAATTTCAGAATGAGGGTGCTGGCTTGCGCCTTAGACTTCCCTTGGAATTGATCCTCCACATTAGTTAGATATTCCTTAGTTGTAGCAGCATCAAGAATGGCTCCCCTGATAGCAGGATTTATCGAATTTTTCGTGAAGATAAGAGATAAGCGATTAGCTATTTCCCACTTTTGATGGAGTAGTTTTTCAGCTTTAGTACTCTTATTAGTAAGAGCAGGGGGAGCGTTTTCAGTTAGCGCACAGTCAAACTCCATGAGTACGAGAGTAAGGTCAAGAGAATCCTTCCACGAAGCATAGTTCGCACCAGTCAAAGTATCAATAGCCATAGTAGGAGCTGATAGTGGATTAAAATGAGAAGAATAAGATACATTGCAGTGACTTATGGGTAACCTAAAACTAAGGCAGGCGGAAATTAAGACCATCATACTAAGGAAGCTGTGATAATGTTATTTATACACACCAATTTTAAATAAGGTTCTACTTGAATGATGGTTTTTGCTTTGGTTGTGGCCAATCATACAAGTATTATGAACAGTCAGACTGTGCAGATTAGATGTAACACATTATCTTTGGGCAGAAGTTGAAACACCATAAGTTTAGGCACAAGTCAAAGTTTGCGAGACATGAGTGTAACACATCACCTTTGGGCAGAAAATGAAACACTCATGCATCTTAGGCAGAAGTCATGTGTATATCATATGAACAAATGTAATAAGGCAAGTGTTACACTATGCTTGTTCATATAATAAGGTATACACCTAAGTGACTATGCTTAAGTTCACTAAATAATGCCACAAGTAAACACATCGCCTTTGGGCTGAAGTGAGAACTTGAAAAAAATATGTTATTTTAGTTAAGCAAATTTAAATCAATAAAAAAAATTAGTTGAATGATTATTTAAAAGTTAGGTTTATAAAACATAATAGAGTAAGGTTTTATAAAACAAAATTATTTAATTATAAACTCAGCTGTTGCACTGATCGAGTTGGACATTCAGATCTCGAGTTTGATCATTAGAACTCGAGTAGGGCATACCAACTCGAGTAGGGTAGCTTTATCTCGAGTTGGCACTAGTATAGTAGGTTATCAGCACACTTTCTTTTTGGGTGCTACTTTCTACACCCCCCTATCTACTTTTTTCACCCCCCTCCTCTCACATACTTACAGGTGGGGCCTGCGTGGGACCGACAGTTTTCCTCTCACAAGGGGGGTGTAATCAGGAAGGAGGGGGGTGCGTATAGAATGAGCCTTCTTTTTATATATTCATACATCATTACATACAGTTAATGACCCAATCATGAATATGAAAATCCAATATAAACAAATGATGGGATCATCCTAAATATGAAGATGAACAATAAAAAGAAAAAAATTGACCATAATACTTGCAGCAATCACTACGCACAACTGACAATTCAGTCGTTGTTTAATTAGTTTTATATTATGGTAATTATAAGGTATTCTTGTGACGCTGGAAAAAGTGTCATCGATTTTACAAGTGCTCTTTATGTCGTAATATAAATCCATTTAGGTTTGTGTTTTAACTTTATATGATTTGTTTAAAATAAAATCAAAACTGTTCATCGTTGAGAACCACAATTTTCTTTTCTTTTCTTGTTTCAATATATTAAAAAGTATGTAATAAAAGTTCGAACAGTGATTCCGATTTCAATTCCAGATCATAAGGGAATTTTAGGAACTGAGTAACATCGCTCTGATACCGCATGTTAATCAGTTCTTTTAAAATCTAATGGAAAAATAACACTTTACGGATCTTGATATACTTGACAATCCAGTAGTGGTTAGAGATGAAGAAGAAACCATCTTGATCAGTTCACGTTTAGGGTGAGCAGTTAGGATGGAGAGGGATGATGATAACAGATTGTAGTGAGGGGGCCGTAAACTTTATGGTGTGTCTTTAGGGTTCCCAATAACCTGTATTTATATGCTTCACCCAAAGGGAAACCCTAATTAACTAGTACGGGCCTTTACGTCCATCAAATAAAGCCCAGTTAATTTTATAGGGATATTAAGGTAAATATTGATCTGGTTATTAGATAAATGATCAATAAGGGCACTATAAATTATTTAATAAATAATTTACTCTAACAAGCAAATCCTGAACAACGAATATATATTATACCATATGGACATCCTAATACCAGATCAATAGAAAATATAACTTAAAAGACTTTTAGTTTTTATTTTTTTCATTCATTTATTCTAACATTCAATCAACCCATTACATTTTGTGTTGATACATATTAAGTGGATACGGCTCGGCTCGGTTCGACTCGGCTACGAAGTGAAGGCCGTAGTCAAGACATCCTCCTGTCTTGACTCGGTATGCGGTTTAGTTTGTAAAGTACGATGTTCATGAAACTGTGTGTGTGCAGTATGCATGTTAGATTAAGCTTATGTGTTTGTTTATTTTTTTATGTTTGGCCCAACATTGAAGATGCCCAAGAGACAAGTCCATGTGAAGAAGTCCTCCATGATGAAGTCCAAGCCCAAGCCCAAGACACAGGCCCAATCATGTGACGAAACCAACATGTTAAGCGAAATCCCCTTGTGGTGAAAACACCCTTGTGGTGAAAACCAAATGGAACGAAAACACATGGGATGAAATCAAGGTATTTCGTCCAGATATTGGATTTCGTCAATGGGTTTTCGTCTGGGACTGTATTTCATCATGTTGTTAGTATAAATACACAGACATCAGACAGAACACAGCTAGGGAAGTCTGAATAGATTTCGGAGCGAACACACTGTAAACACACACACACACTGAGAGTTTATGAGAGCATCTTGTAAACATTGCTTTGTAACCGTTTTCTAGATTAATACATTGGAGTGTTAATCGGTGAATCTTGTGTTTTACGTGTTCGTAACTTGGTTTAACTTACCCGTTTGGATTCCGCACTCACGGGTTTGTTAGAAAACAGGGAATAGAGGTTACTCAATCCTCCGGGTTGACCTACAATTGGTATCAGAGCATTGGCTCGATTCCTTGTTAAAACAAAGTTTGTTTATCTTGTGTTTTGAAAGATTTTCATGCATTTTCAGAAACTGTTCTTAAGTTTTGAGCTTTGAATATCATCTTTTCTGGAAAATCAAGCGTTAAAGTCTTGAAAATCTTGTGTTTTGCTAGTAGTTTTTACAAAACCTTGTTATATTTTAAGTATCCATGCTAAAACTTGGTTTTGAGTAAAATTTTGTGTGCAAAAATTGTTGTTCGGAATCTTCGCATCTTCATCCAGTTCATCACACCTTCAAACTATTCTTGATAATATCTCTATTTGATACATTTGTGATTGAATTATTGTGTTGTTATTATTATAATACACTTGTTTGACATTTGTGTACATTTGCATCATGATAGTTGGTAAGAAAAGTCTGAAAAGCATGGTTGTTTGAAAAAGAAGGTTTTGTTGTCAGAAGGATAAGATTTGATAAGGTTTGAGAAATATTTTTTATTTGCAGGTCACCTTTGTCAACGAAATCCAACTGGAGGAAAACACCCCTGATTTCGTCAAAACAGTTCAGCAACAAATCCAGTACTGATTTCGTCAAACATCAGCGACGAAATCAACTAATTCTGGACGAAATCACTTTTCCTGACGAAATCAGAAGTGTTAGTAAAACATCAGCGACGAAATCAGAAGTTTCTGGACGAAATCAACTAATTCTGGACGAAATCACTTTTCCTGACGAAATCAGAAGTTTCAGTCAAACATCAGCGACGAAATCAGAAGTTTCTGGACGAAATCAACTAATTCTAGACGAAATCACTTTTCCTGACGAAATCAGAAGTGTCAGTCAAACATCAGCGACGAAATCAGAAGTGTCAGTCAAACATTTCAGCGACGAAATCAGAAGTGTCAATCAAGCATTTCAGCGACGAAATCAGAAGTGTCAATCAAGCACTTCAGCGACGAAAACCCTTTGATTTCGTCACATATCTTTTGATATTATTAACAGAAGTTGTTTAAAACATTCTTAACTGTTTGATTTGTGTAATTTAATCAGGTTTTCATCATCATACATCAAAAATGAATCTGAATTGGTGGGGTAATCCGTCTAATACGGAAAGCAAGTATATAAACACGTGTTTATATCCATTATGGGCCGAATCTCCCGCACCCGCAACTAATACAGAAAGTAAGTATACAAACACGCATTTATGGCCATCATGGGCAGAATCTCCCGCACCTGCATCTTCGCAAGCGAATCCAACGTCGACAGGCCAATGGGCGTTTGTTTCAAATCAAACTCCAAGTATTCAAAGTATACTTCTAAGTGAAAGCGAGACCGGAAGTCTAAATCGCCCACCGAAACTGATGCACATAAATGAATATCCTGGATGGTAGATAGATTCCATACGCATGTCCTTGGGGAAAACACGGAATTGTGGTTATGTTTTATTACAGATTACGATCAAGCTCTTGAGGTTGCCGCTTCAACTGCCGCGACATATGCAGATTTTATGGAAGACGAGAAAAAGGCATATGATTTAGAAAAAAAGCATATGCTATTCTGACTCAGGTGATGAGCAAGGATATATATCATCAGTTTGTCAGCTACAAGACGACAAAGTGATTATGGGATGCATTGAAGACAAGAGGTCTAGGAAATGAAAAGTCACGTCAATTGCGACATGATTTACTTAAAAAGGAGTTTGATGGTTTCACTTATATGGAAAATGAATCTTTGGGAGATATGACAAGTCGATTTCATCACTTGCTGACTGAATTGAGTAATTTTTCGGTAGTAACAACTCCAGCACAGGTTGTCACAAAGTTTGTTGATGCACTGCCACCTCAATGGAATAGTTTCATGGAAATCCTGAAATACAATGGCACATTGGCTACGACAAACATCAATGACTTCTGTCAGCTCTTGGAGAACAAAGATCAGGAAGAAACCCTAAAGGCAAAAGGATTCCAGTTCGACAAAATCCTGATATGTATTATGGAACTTCTAGCACTTCTGCAATACCAGTGCGACAAGATCCTGATATGTATTATGGAACTTCTAGCACTTCTGCAAGACCTGCTTCACATGCTCCACTTCAAACGGTGTTTGTCACAAGCACAGATTTGTATAGCAATCTGATACAAGTTCCTGTAAAGCCAGCTCCAACCATAGACTTGTATGGATATCCACTTCCTGCTCAATAACAAGCTTGTTATGGAAGCACATCATCTGCTGGTCAGCCATCAAAGTCAAATACAGTACGGCTTGACATGTCAAACTTCTCCAAAGTTAGCGTTGAAGTAGCTAAAGATCATATGGAGATACTAAACACATTGGTGAGCTCGTATTGTGGGTTGATTGCAGGGCAGATCGGAAACTCAAGAAGATTATCAGCAGATCGATAAAGAAGAGATGGATATGATGGACATCAAATGGGCTTTCGCTAGTGCTGTTAGGCGAGCTAAAGACTTCATGGAACGGACGGGCAGAACCAGCTTGGAAAGCAAGAAAGATACCAAGTATGGGTTCGACAAGCAATCCGTCAAGTGCTTTAACTGTGGTGAACGTGGTCATTTCAAGCGTGAATGCACAAAGCCAGCTCAGCATGGGAACCAAAATCCTTTCAGAGGTTAAGGTAACCAGGGGAATCAGAATCAAGCCAGGAATGATTATCGCACCTTGGTCCCTGCAAACAATCAAGCAGGACCATCGAACACCAATCAAGCTCTTGTGGTGCAAATAGATGAAGGTTGTGACTCGTCAATGCAATTAGGCATTGGTGATCAGGGAGGAGCAGCTTGTTTTGCTGAAACTGCTAAGGATTTGAAGAACGCCAGTGGTGGAGAATCTTCCGCCAATGGTGGTGAATATTCAGATGAAGAGAGTTCTGGTGATTCAAGGAGTTCAGATGAGGAAACCTCAATGTCAGGCGATGATCATGTATCTAGTGGGAGAATCGATGCAGATATCGATGAATTGTTAGGAGAAGCTGCAGCAAGGAATGATAGAAGATCTATTCTGGTGGATCAAGCTGCTTATTCTTCTTCTTCTTCTCTTCATTCAGCCTTTATTGCTAATGGCGGCAGTTCATTAAGACAGGTATGTATC
>JARYGA010047154.1:0-16331 GCA_030545235.1 Helianthus tuberosus
TTTTGACACGTTTAAGCCCCGTTAACCCCATTTCAAAACTCCAAAATGAAGTTAAACTATAGGGAACTTAAAATATGCTCAAAAATATCTCGGATGTCGGTTTGTTTGGTCGTACGATTGCGTTGTTTGGTTAATTACGACGGAAGTCGTAACGGACGCAAAAACGATCCAAATTAAGCGACGAATGGAAATTTAGCATGCCAATCACTAAAATAAAATATTTTAATGATTAAATTTTTTTTTGGATGTCCGAATATATTTAGAACGTAAGATATGCGCGAAAATGAAAACTTATGCACTTTTTGACGCTTTTAGTCCCTATTGATCAAGAAAGTTTATTTTTGCGGACCAAACACCTCAAAGACTATTCCTAAGCTATGCAAAGGATATTTAGGGCATGTTTAATTTATGATCAAGTTCCGGAATGTTCGTACAGAACGAATCGGCATAATTTCGCAGTTTGACATAAATAGTCCCTACGATTGAATAGACTTGTTTTCAACACACCAAACCATCCAAAACTTATTTCTAAGTTATGTAAATGTTATTTAAGGTATGTTAAGCCTATGTCACTATTCCGGAGTGTTTGTCGCGTTAAACTGACTGCGTTTACGCCCCAGTTTGCGTATAACTTTCCAGAAAGCGTTTTAGAGCTTGAAATTTAACTTGAATCAAATCGTAAAATCATCAAACACAAATACACATATAATAACACCAAATCACATTGTTTTATTGATAATTGATATTGTTTAACATTGTTCATTGATTACAGAGCACATTTTTCACAGTCTCCCCTACTTCTGGAAATTTCGTCCCGAAATTTTAACTAGAGGAAGCTTGTGAAAACAAATGCGGATATTTCGCCTTCATTTGGTCCTCACATTCCCAAGTAAACTCTGGGCCACGTTTGGACTCCCAACGAACTTTGACCAATCGAATTCGTTTGTTCTTCAACTATTTGACTGTACGGTCAATTATCTCCACAGGTTTCTCGACAAAGTGCATAGTCTCGTCAACTTGAATCTCGTCGAGTGGAATATGAAGATCAACATCGACCAAACAGTTTCGCAAATTGGACACATGGAATGTTGGGTGAATATTCCCAAGCTCTAGAGGTAGCTCTAGTCAATAGGCAATCGAGGTGCAAGTTTTCCTTTCTTTCCAAATCTCACCATTCCCTTCCAAGGTGATACCTTGAGTAGGACACGTTCTCCGACTTGAAATTCTAAGGGCTTGCATCGCATATCCGCATAAATCTTTTGACGGCTTCTAGCTGTCACAAGATGAGCTCAGGTCCAGTAAGCTGAGCTTCACCGATCTCATTCCAACAGACAGGTGAACGACATTTTCGACCATATAAAGCTTCGAACGGTGCCATATTAATGCTAGCATGATAACTATTGTTGTAAGAGAACTCGATCAATGGAAGATGAGAATCCCAATTACCACCAAAGTCTATCACGCATGCTCTAAGCATATCCTCCAAAGTTTGTATCGTCCTCTCAGATTGTCCATCTGTTTGGGGATGATAAGCAGTGCTTAGATTTAGTTGGGTTTCCATAGCAGATTGCATGGTCTTCCAGAAATGAGATGAAAATCGAGCATCACGATCAGTTATGATATCCAAAGGAACACCATGTTGAGATACAATCTCAACAACATAAATATTTGCAAGTTTATCAGTAGATAGATCCTCGCGAATCGGAATAAAATGAGCTGACTTCATTAATCGATCGATAACAACCCAAATAGCATCGTGACCTTTAGATGTACGCGGTAACTTAGTGATGAGATCCATATCAATGTTCTCCCACTTCCAAACCGGTATCTTTGGTTGTACAAGCAAACCAGAAGGTCGTTGATGTTCAGCCTTGACTTTGAGACAAGTTAGGCATTTCGATACATACAAGGCAACATCCTTTCTCATACAAGGCCACCAATACTGAGTACGAAGATCCTTGTACATTTTATCAGCACCAGGATGGATAGAATATCGAGACTTATGAGATTCGTCCATCACTAAAGTGAGGAGATCACCTTGTTTCGGAATCCACAAACGATCCTTGAAATAGAGTAACCCATCGCCTTTCGTTTCGAGTTTAAGCTCAAGTTAAAGCGGTAGCTCATATTTCAATAAACCTTTGGTTACACAAGATCGTTGAGCTTGAAGGACACGAGATTGAATATCAGATAGAGTTCGAACAAAATGAAGCTTGACTCGTTCCTTTCGACTAAGCACATCGGCTACGAGATTCGCCTTAGCAGGATGGTAGCGAATTTCGCAATCATAGTCGTTTAAGAGTTTAACCCAACGTCGTTGCCTCATATTCAACTCCTTCTGATTAAGAATATGCTGGAGACTTTTGTGGTCTGTGAAAACCACACACTTTGCGCCTTAAAGATAGTGTCTCCAGATTTTGAGAGCAAATACCACAGTTCCTAACTCAAGATCATGAGTCGTCTAGTTCTTCTCGTGAACTTTTAGCTGTCTTGAGGCATAAGCTATCACTTTACCTCGTTGCATAAGGACACAACCAAGGCCTAGATTCGACGCGTCACAATAGACAACGAAATCATCGTTTCCCTCGAGCAGAGACAAAACAGGAGCATCACAGAGTTTTTGCTTTAGCGTTTGGAATGCTTCTTCTTGCTTGGGTCCCCACTCAAAAGGCTTATTCTTCTGAGTCAAAGCAGTGAGTGGAACCGCGATCTTCGAGAAGTTCGAAATGAAACGTCGATAATATCCAGCAAGACCAAGAAAAAAACGAATTTCGGTGGGTGTCGTAGGTGTATTCCAATCCTTAATTGCATCAATTTTGGAAGGATCCACATGAATACCCTGCTCGTTAACAATATGGCCCAAAAACTGAACTTCTTTAAGCCAGAATTCACACTTGGAGAATTTAGCAAAAAGTTGTTCCTTCTTCAGGAGTTCCAGAGTCAAACGAAGGTGTTGCTCGTGATCGGCTCGAGACTTCGAATAAATGAGAATATCGTCGTTGAACACGATTATGAACTTGTCTAAATAAGGTTTACAAACCCTATTCATTAAGTCCATGAAGATAGCTGGGGCATTCGTCAAACCAAAAGGCATGACAGTGAACTCGTAGTTCCCATATCTAGTGCGGAAAGCAGTTTTAGGAATGTCTTCTTCGAGAACACGAAGCTGATGATACCCAGAACGCAGGTCAATCTTGGAAAAATATGACGCACCTTGCAGCTGATCAAAGAGATCATCGATTTGAGGTAGGGGATATCGATTCTTGATGGTAAGCTTGTTCAGCTCACTATAATCGATACACATTCGAAAAGACCCATCTTTCTTTTTCACAAACAGGACGGGAGCGCCCCAAGGTGAATAGCTCGGTCGGATGAATCCTTTATCAGATAACTCTTGAAGCTATTTAGATAACTCTTGCATCTCCGACGGTGCAAGACGATACGGTGCTTTCACAATCAGATTGACATTGGGTACAAGGTTAAGATGGAAATCGACTTAATGAATTGGAGGCAAACCAGACAGTTCATCAGGAAACACCTCTGGATAATCTCGAACAATCAGAATATCTTGAATACAATTGCTCTTGCCTTTCTCCTCGGTGACATGTGCCAGAAAAGTAACATATCCTTTTCGTAAATAACTTTGGGCTTTCGTACAAGACATGAGTTTCAAACCACCTGATGGTTTCTCACCACGAACTTCTAGGACTCCACCAGATGAAAGAGGAATATGAACAATCTTATCAAAACAAACCACCTCAGCATGAAACTTAGTTAACCAATCCATCTCAACGATAATATCAAAACTCCCAAGTTGCATCGGCACGAGGTCAATAGGAAAAAGATGGTTATCGAGGTTCAATTGACAGTCGCGAATAACAGAGTCAAGTACAAGAGGTTTACCAGAAGAAACTTCAACAGATAAGGGTTTCCTCAATTTAGTTCTAGGTATCGCAAGCAAAGGATCAAATGATAATGAAACAAAACTTCTATCGGCACCAGAATCGAAAAGAACAGATGCAGGTCGATGGTTAACAAGAAAGGTACCATTAACCACCTCGTTATCAGCACGCGCCTCATTTGCGTTCAAGTTGTATGCTCGTCCACGAGCGGGATTCACATTCGCGTTCGGATTTGGATTTGCCAGCCTTGGACAGTTGTTGCGGAAATGACCCATTTCACCGCAATTGTAACACGAACCAGGTGGGAATCTACCAACATTTCCCTGAACTGGTGCTGGAATCTGAGCAGCTTGATTCGGACCCAAACACAAATGTTGGCCAGGTGCCCAAGTTTACCACACGTAGTACACCGTTTACAGGCCTGTTGGGCAACATGATGACCATTACATCGAGCACAGTGAGGTGCAATACCAGCATATGCTTTCTTGGCAGGAGGTAGAGCCGGTGGGTTCTGAGCATTCTGTGCAGTGACTGCAAAGTTCTGGGATGCCTTGTGCTTCCTCGACCTCTTAGAAGACTCGCCTTTCTTACCCTTACCTTTACCCTTGTCTTGAATGGAATCGGCCGACTGCTTCTTGTCACCCTTTCGGGTCAGTTTACCTTTTCTGACCTAAGACTCGGTCAGGGTAGCAGCCAATTCGATCGCTTGACGAACAGTGGTAGGATTACTACCAGTGACAATATCTTGCACAGAATCGGGCAAACCATCGACGTACCTCTCAATCGCTTTCTCCAATGGGGTAACCATAGTGGGACACAACAAACTGAGTTCCTCATAACGATCCGTATACGCACGGTGTTCTCCCCATCTTGTTTTAAATCGTCGAATTCTCGTTCCAAAGCTCGAATCTCGTGACGGGGACAAAACTCTTTCATCATGAGAGCTCGAAGCTCTTCCCACGTTTGTGTCATCGCCACATCAGCACCCCTATCACGCATCACACTGTTCCACCATGTTAGAGCACGCTTCTCGAACACACTTGACGTAAACTCAACCTTACGCTCATTCGGACATTGCACATGTCTGAAGGTGCTTTCCAAACTTTCGAACCATTGCGGGAGCGCAGTTGCTCCTTGAGACCCAGAAAACTTCAATGTTTTAGTAGAATTGAAATTCTTGAAACTACACTGGGCTTTGTTGTTGTTATTGTTGTTGTTGTATAATTGATGGATCTGGGTTACTATGTTCGAAAGCACAGAAGCCATTTGCTGAGAGACAAGGGCTGCGACTTCTTCGTTAGTTAGAGGTTGTGCATCTCGTCGAGGAGGCATTTTCTAAAAAGAACAAGGAAACATGAGAAACGAGTGAGATCGACAATTGGATAAACAAAAGAGGTATTGAAAAATATCGACAAGACAATAGGAAGGCGATCATTTGTTCGTTACCATGAACAAACAAACGATACGCAGTGACTAATCAAAGTAAATGGGTCAATATAATGTATCGCGAAGACCTGCTTTAGCCTATAAGTGGACACTTACCCCAAGAGTTCCCAGGTAAGAGTGACTGGTCCGATTATGTGGATTTTTACGAACACTCTAGCCTTAGACAGAAAACCCGAGGTACAGGCATCCACCCTTCTAGATTGCACGTGTTCACACTATAAGACCCAAACCTTGACGAGATTTGAAAACTTAGAGGGTTCAAAACCTTATAAGAAATCATCCAAGAACAGATGATTGATTTTCAAAGCAGATTTGAAATTTTTGTTCTCAATGTGGTTATCACCTAAGGATAGGTGATGGTATTGTTTTAAAATCTAAACACAAGTAAACTTGTATTAGGGTCCTAGAAAAGTTATAGTCTAGGTCAAAGCATTACTAATAACCTAATTCCCTATAACCATTGGCTCTGATACCAACTTCTTCTGTCACACCCCGACCGCGTTAAAACAACGAAACCGCGACGGAAACGTCGGGGAGTGTCGTAACAGAATCATTGTTTCACAACCATGGATTCAAAAGTTTCGTTTTATTGTTTCATTAAGTAATTTATATTATCTTAATACAAAACAGACAGGTTACACATCGTCTATCATTATTATTATGTCACTAAGGCCTCGTCCAGATCCTATGTGAACATGCATCCTAACAATCAATATCATGAACCACCACCTGAAACATATGTAAAAACAAAGTCAGCAAGAAAATGCTGGCGAGCACATAGGTTTTATGAGAGTATCGGATTCATGGCTTGTTTACATGTTGCAGTACCTTATTAGACTACAAGAGTCAAAAGTTACAAACCTCGTTTTGAAAAGTGTATTGCAACATAATTAACCAACTCAAATCAAGTTGGTTATAGTTTGTAAAATCTCGCAGCCATGATTCTTAACCCAAAACATTTGTTTAAGTAAACCAAATCGTAAATTATTCTCGTTACAAAACTCGTATGGTTTATATTATTTAGAAAACATCGTTGTGTGACATCGCTTCAAAATCGTTTACCCAAGTGAACTAAATAACGCCACGTTATGTAATATGATGAAAACACTTATATATAAGAAGTACCAGCGGTGTATCCACCATGTTTTCATCACATTACATCCGTCCCGTTATCTAAACACTAACCAAAAACCAATCGTTCGTTCAATTTGTTTAACTCATTCAAATCGTTTTAATCGTTTCAATCGTTCAAAATCGTTCAATCGTTCAAATCGTTCTCGTTTTAATTGTGAAAACTACTTTTGGTCATCTCGTTTATAACATTCAAACCTTCGTAACTCGTCCATCATTCAACTCATTCAACTCGTATTAAGAAACCACCAAAGGGTAAGTTAACAATCATCAGGTTCAGTTGTTACCCACATAACCCCCATACATAACCATGGGTGCAGTCCGATAACGGGATTTGTCAGATCCTATGGTACCATAACCTAATACTGGTCGGCTTGATCAATGTTAATGAATGTTATTCATTATGTAAATACGTCAAACAAGTTCGTTCACATTATCGAAATCGTTCTTGTTTAATATAAACCATAGTATTCGTTTTAGAAAATCGTCGTTAAAAGCATCAAAATAGTTTAACACATACGAATCACCCCAAAACAATTGAAAATAGTAAAATAGGGGAACTGTGTACTCACTTGAAGTGCAAAGTATTCTCAATTTAAAGAACTCAACAAAGCTCAAGCAAACCAAAGAAATCAAGCAGCACCTAGAAATCGGATCACAAGATAAATAATCGACACCTAAATTGGAAGATCGGATAGAATGAGGTTTCGTAAACCAAATGAGTGTTGGAACACATGCGATATGGTTTAACAAAGCCTATATTCTGAATCGTAACCTATCCTAAGTGCTTTCGACCCGTTACGACCCATTATGGTAGCTTACGCCACTTTAACGCGTCGTTCGCGCAAATGCGCGTTCGAGACGTCTAACTAGTCCTATGACAAGTATTATATGCCTAAACATGTTTAAATATGTTGCATAATCAGTTATGTGATAAAAGTTTAAGTTACATATGCTTAAAATCCAATTATGCATAAAAAGGGCATTTTGGTCATTTTACCTAAGGCATACAAACTACCTATCATACAACTAATTAAACTAAGTGACCATAAGGTATAACCTCGGAAGGTTATTCCCTATACAACTATGGTCACTAAACATGCTTGGTCGGATCCTAATGATCGACCAAATGGGTCGAGTTCGAAAGTCTAAGCGGTTGTTTAGACTGCTTGACTTACGACTGTATACAAGCACTAGACTAAAAGTGACGAGCTAAACATGTTGAAACATGTTTAACTAAGTTAGAAAACAAGTTTTGATATCAAAACAAACGGTTTTGATACCCAAGAATAGTTTGGTTACAAAATACGCATAAATACGCATTTTGACCGAAACTCTGACTCGTCACTACACCTAATCAACGTGGTAATCAGTAGGTATAGTCACAAGGAACTATAACCATCGTGATTACGCTCACGTTGCAAAGTTCGAACGAACTTTGTGTTGACCAATTCGTGGTCAAAGCAGAAAGTCAAACACTGTTTGACTTTTGTTTGAAAAACGCATAAAAGCACGAAAGAATACTTACAAAGGGTCCAAGCTAGGAAGATCTTGACCCAATTTGCTCAGGTGTGAAGTGTTAAACCCCAACTTAGAGCAAATTGAATCAGATTGTGAGATGAAAGGAATGAAAGTGTTCGCTATTTATAGAAATCTCACAACCGTTAAGGTCGTTCCTCGCAATTCGTGCTTCGATCTTGGCCTTACACTTGGGGACATGGTTTTGAAATGCAAGGGGTACACAAATACCAGTCCATAGAGTGCAAAACCAGGGATTAAAACCATTAGAATAGGTGGTATTGGCCAGATTCAATGTTTCTGCAATTCTGCTGTCTCTGGTAAAGCTTACAGACCGTATGAAAGTCCCCATATGGTCCGTATGGGACCTGCAGGTCAGGTACTTTCACAAATTGGCAGATTTAGTCCCTGAAGCCCCAAACTTGATTTTCGATGCATTTTTGGCACGTTTAACCCCGTTAACTCCATTTCAAAACTCCAAAATGAAATTAAAGTACAGGGAACTTAAAATATGCTCAAAAATATCTTGGATGTCAGTTTGTTTGGTCGTACGATTGCGTTGTTTGGTTAATTACGACGGAAGTCGTAACGGACGCAAAAACGATCCAAATTAAGCGACGAATGAAAATTTAGCATGCCAATCACTAAAATAAAATATTTTAATGATTACAAAAATTTTTGGATGTCCGGATATGTTTAGAACGTAAGATATGCGTGAAAATGCGAACTTATGCACTTTTTGACGCTTTTAGTCCCTATTGATCAAGAAAGTTTATTTTTGCGCACCAAACACCTCAAAGCCTATTCCTAAGCTATGCAAAGGATATTTAGGGCATGTTTAACTTATGATCAAGTTCCGGAATGTTCGTTACAGAATGAATCGGCATACTTTCACAGTTTGACACAAATAGTCCCTGCGATCGAATAGACTTGTTTTCAACATACCAAACCATCCAAAACTTATTTCTAAGTTATATAAAGGTTATTTAAGGTATGTTAAGCCTATGTCACTATTCCGGAGTGTTTGTCGTGTTAAACTGACTGCGTTTACGCACCAGTTTGCGTACAACTTTCCAAAAGCGATTTAGAGCTTGAAATTTAACTTGAATCAAATCGTAAAATCATCAAACACAAATACACATATAATAATACCAAATCACATTTTTTTATTGATAATTGATATTGTTTTACATTGTACATTGATTACAGAGCACAGTTATCACACATCGCGCCAACTTAAAGTTCACGAAAAGAACTACACTACTCACGACTTGGAGTTGGGAGCAGTGGTGTTTGCACTTAAGATATGGAGACATTACTTGTATGGTACCAAGTGCACCATTTACACTGATCACAAGAGTCTCCAGCATATCTTCGATCAGAAGGAGTTGAACATGCGACAGCGTCGATGGGTCGAACTCCTAAACGACTACGAATGCGCAATCAAGTATCATCCAGGAAAAGCCAATGTTGTGGCTGATGCCCTCAGTCGAAAGGAAACCAAACCTAAGTGTGTACGTGCGTTACAACTTACCATTCACTCTAGTCTTCCTGCCCAAATTCTTGATGCTCAGGTCGAAGCATTGAAAGAAGAGAATATCAAGGCTGAGTCCCTGCGGGGATTAGAGAAACTGTTAGAACTAAAGGAAGACGGTGCTTACTACTTAGCGGGGCACATCTGGGTTCCATTTCATGGTAATCTACATGAGCTTGTGATGGATGAAGTACACAAGTCTCGATACTCAGTACATCCTGGTTCTGATAAGATGTACCACGATCTCAAAGCTACGTACTGGTGGCCCCACATGAAAGCTAACATAGCGACCTATGTCAGTAAATGTTTGACCTGTGCTAGGGTCAAGGTTGAATACCAGAAGCCATCAGGCCTACTTCAACAGCCAGAGACTCCCACATGGAAATGGGAGCAAATTTCCATGGACGTCGTTACTGGCTTACCTAGATCTCAACGAGGAAACGATACCATTTGGGTGATAGTGGATTGACTAACCAAGTTTGCACACTTTCTGGCTATCAAAGAAACAGATAAGTTCTCTACTTTAGTAGACATCTACCTGAAGGAAGTAGTTACGAGGCGTGGGGTGCCAACTTCCATCATTTCTGATGGAGATCCACATTTTACCTATGATTTGTGGCAGGCGATGCACAAATCCTTTGGCTCGCATCTAGACATGAGCACGGCATATCATCCACCGACGGATGGGCAGTCTGAACGCACTATCCAAACTCTTGAAGACATACTTCGAGCATGTGTAATCGACTTTGGTAACGGTTGGGAAAGGCACCTACCTTTGGTAGAGTTCTCGTATAACAATAGTTACCACACTAGCATCCAGGCTGCTCCGTTCGAGGCATTGTATGGACGGAAATGCCGATCACCCTTATACTGGGCAGAAGTTGGTGACAGCCAAATCACTAGCCCAAAACTCGTTGTCTACGCGACGGAAAAGATTTCCCAAATACGACAACGGATGGCGGCAGCTCGTGACCATCAGAAAAGCTACGCTGATAAGCGCAGGAAACCGCTCGAGTTCCAGGTTGGGGATCGAGTGCTACTTAAAGTCTCACCTTGGAAAGGTGTGGTTCGCTTTGGCAAGCGAGGCAAGCTAAATCCGCGTTATGTCGGACCTTTCGAAATCACTGAGAGAATTGGCAAAGGGTTCGGCCCACTTCCCTATTTAAACCAACACATAACCCTTATGAGGTTTTGTTTCCTCATTATTTGCAAAACACTCAAATATACCAAACCCTAAATCTCTCTCCCTCTCTCTCGAACTCGACGGCAACATCTCTTCTCCCTTGAAGATCTTCTTGTTCGAGACGACCTTTGTTATACTTTCCAACCGGTTAGTATTTTACTATTGTTTGTATGTTATGATTCTGGATAATGATTTAGGGATGATATATGGTTGATTATAATGAAATTGATGAGATTAGGTGTTCATGTAATCGGCTCACATATGTAGTATGTTTAGATCAACATAGGGAATCAATAATAGTAGGATTTTAATCTAGAACTGAACACATACTAATCGATTATTATGGGATTGCATTCGAATGCTTAATTGATTTAGCATGATAGGTTGTATGTTAACATGTGGGTATGTTAGTCTAATAATCTGATTGATTAATGACTGTTATGATCATGTGCTCATAAGAATTAGTTATTGAATGTTTGATTGATCGATGATTTGCATGATTGGAAACTGTTCAGCTATTTTGATCGAGTAAATGGAAAGTGGGAAACTGTTAAAATAATTGTAACTGATTGCATAAAATTAGGGATTTACAACTGATCGCACAAGTGCCTAATCGCACAAGGCCAGTTGCACAAGCTAGGATATGTTAGGGGTACAACAGTTAAAGCACATCGTATAACCTCATTAAACTCAATCGCACAAGATGTTGGGCCGCACAATATATATTAAGTTATGTTCTGTTATTGGGCCGAACAGCCCAAAACCCGATTGCACAAGTTATTTTGAATCGCACAAGTATATTTGGACCGCACAAGATAAGTGGTTGTTTAAATGTTTAGGCCGTATAAGTTTTTGATTGCATGTTATTGCGTCGGGTATGTTTTTGAATCGCACAACCCGTGGTGAGTCGCACAAGATTGTGCTGAACGCATAATAGGTTGGGCCGGTTGTTTATTGGGTTTTAAATATTGGATCGCACAAGATGATTGGGCTCGCACAAGCTCAACGGCCCAATCATCTGAGTCGCCCAAGTTTGGACATTATGTGTACTTGACTGCTACTGTTAATGCATTCTACGGCGTTTTCCATGATCGTTATGTGTTCGTAACTTGTTAGCTTATGTTTAAACTTACGTGCACTACTTGAACCTAGACCTGACTTGTATGGTAACCATGTTAGGATGTGGTTGACCCAAATAGCTCAAGTGACCTTTTGTTTATCTGCCGAGATAACCTAAGGTGAGTTCACACTTTCTACAAGGCATGGGATTCCCGGTGGTTGGGAATGGGTGAATGATTGAAAGGAAACCTGCGTATTCTCCTTGGTTAGAATACGTACCTCCACCCTCTTAATTGAAGGGTGACAACATTGGAACCTGCGTAATTTCCTTATATGGGACACATACCTCCACCCTCTTAACTGAAGGGTGACAACATTGTTACTAGACCAAAAACTCTATCATAAGTCCCTCATTTTTATATCGACTTAATCGCCGGGCCAATGGCGAACTGGTCATTAGTTAAATAACGCTATTAGGTTTGACAAGCCTCACACCGTGCCGTAGAGGACGGGAGTGGACTAATGGATCTAGGCACGTCAATGATGATAGACATTGACTTAGGGCACCCAACTTTCTCAGTCAGTAGTCGATATGGTAACGGGTCTAATGGGATTTTCATGGGGTAGCCCCCATGGCTGGGAGCCAAAGTAAAAGGAAAGGATTAATCATGTTTTTAAACTATGGGGTAACCCCCACGACAAGTAAGCCAGCAAAAGGAAACTTATGTTTTTAAAACAACTTAAAACGAACACCCAACTATGAACTCGCTCAACTTTGTTGTTGATTCGTTACTATATGCCTTGCAGGTCGTTAGGTGCTTAGATGGAGCTTGTACAGGAGGTCGAGGTCGTTGTGGGACATGGACTGATGAGTTCCATGTTAAACATTTGAACTTTTAAACTTATGTTTTGGTTTTAAACTTTATGCTTCCGCTGATAACTTGAACTTAGTTAATTTGTTTTGGACACCAATTATATTGTTGGTTGGTTGTATATTTACTTAAATACATTGTTCAATATGATTTGTGGCTTGATCCTGGTCATGTCACGCCTCCTGCGGTGATACTCCGCTTGGGGATTTTGGGGGTGTGACATCCTAGGATATAATGTTTGAACGCAAAAATGCTCCTGGTATTAAAGTAAAGAAACATGTTGCTGAATACACTGAAGAGGATTTTGCTATAGCTGAGGAAGATGACAAAGCTTTGTCGTATCTTACAATGGCATTGGCACCAGACATTGCCACTGGTTTTCGAACTTGCAAGTCTGCCAAAGAATTATGGGCATCTTTGATAGACGTTTTTGAAGGGAATGAAGATATGAAAGAGAGTAGAAGAAATCTGCTGAGCCAAAGCTTCAACAACTTCAATCATATCAATGGAGAGACTGTAGAAAACCAAATTTAGAGATTCGTCAAGCTAGTCACTCAGTGAATATGGAAGATCTACCCTTGACAAATGCTACTACAAACAGACAGCTTCTCAATGTTCTTCCAAAAAGCTAAAAGTTGGGATCATCATGTAGCAATGATTAAGAAAACCAATGATCTTGCTCGATGCAGCCTGTCAAAAATGATCTCTCATATCATGGCTTGTGAACTAGATGACAAACAGAGGGAAACAAACTACAAAAATAGTTTGTTAGCTGCTGGATTCACTACAACTCCCTCTGCTTCAAACAACAATGCTGCTCTCATGACACAAGCTGGTTTTCAAATGTTTAGCAGCTCGGCTTCTGCTAAGGCGGCTCCTACTTCTGCTAACGCTCACTACTCAGGCATACCAGCTCCTTCTGTTGCACCATCTACTGCTATTGCTGCTTCAGCAAATCCCGCCGTCAAGAACGAGATGATTGCTTTCTTCTCTCAACAGTCCAAATAAAATCTTGAAATCGCTGCCTCTGTTATAAATTGTCTAAATGCTTTTGCTGCAGGTAAACTAGATCCTCCGAAGTTCTCTATGGATGATTTAGATCAAATACATCCAGAGGATGTAGAAGAAATGGATATCACATGGCAGATGGCTATGGCAGCATTTAGGGTAAAACATTTCGTGAGAAAAACAGGGAGAAACAAGTGGCAAGGTCTTACCTTCTCAGGACCTACTAAGATGCCGTTTAACAAGTCTCAGATGCGCTGCTACAATTGTCATGAACCAGGACATTTGGCACGAAATTGCACCAAGCCACCAGTCAATAGAAATCAAACTCCAGCACAACCTGCTCCACCCGCTACTAGAAACACTGAGAGAGCTATTATTACTACAACTAACACCACAACTGCTGCTAGTGGGAGTACTCAAAGCTCAGCCCTGGTTTCAGCCTGATGCTACATTTGATTGGAATTCAGAGATTCAATGACTGAATATTTCAGCTCCAGAGAATCAGACTACCTCAGACAAAATTGCTTTCATGACTTCAACACCTGAAGATCAGACTTCTGCACCTGATGATCACACTTCTGCACCTGAGGATCAGACTTCTGCAGAAAAATTGGCTTCTATGACTCAGATCCTGTCAGCTCCTGTTCATGGACTCACTGGTGAAGAGGTAAGTGCTGTTTTCAGTACTCCTGAATGTCGAGGTAAAGATGAGGCATACCATTTACATAACGCTGAGCTGATCCAAGATTATAACGATATAAAAAGACATAATTCTTTTTAATAAAAAATGAAAAGCTTTATAAAGAAAAAATTGAAGCTCAAAAGAAAGATATCGCAAATTTAAAAGAGGATCTCAGGGTTAAGAGTTGTAAGTATGAGTATGATAAAGTAATCATGAATAATTTGACCAATGAGCTAGAAGAGATCAAGTTAAAGTATCAAATAAATGAAATTAATATAAAAAAATATGATACTTCTAGCAAATTGGTCAAAGATATTTATGATATTCAATTGGAATATAAGAAAAAGATAGGGTGTGGTTTGGGTTATAATAAAGTTCCTCCTCCATACAATCATAACACCTTTATGCCTTACTCTATGGAGGAATTGATGAATGAGGATACGATGACTTACGGTCCAAAAATTGATAAGTCATCAATCAACAACAAATCAGTTGAAAATCGGGAAACTCATCCGATCAAGTTTGTTTCTAAAGGTGTATTTGATACTAATGCTTCGTCTTCCAGTGCAGATGAAGTAACTGAAGTAACTTTTGAAGATGTTTTTGGGGATGAACCAGATTCAAATTCTGATTTTTCTAAAAACTCAATAAATGAAACTGATTCTGGATATGTTTTTGGACAAAATTTTCTTAATTCGTTTCATAGGTATGTGTCGTCTTTTGGGCCTGATGTTTTGGGCAAGACAATTGATGCTTGTGATGAACATTTTAATAATGTGTATGATTGTGGTTGGTTTTTTAGTAGTTAATGATTGTGATTGTGATGCTTCTAACTTTACAGTTACTGATAGTGTGACAGGGGAGGTCCCTCGGGATGCATTTAGTGAAACCACTAAAACTTTTTCTCAAGAAGATCAACAATGTTCTGACTCTTCTTCTGAAACGGTCTCTGTGGAAGTTCCTAATGTTGAATCTAGTGGGACCACATTGAAAACCGAAGCTGAAAGTGAACCAATATTAAACACACATGATACATGTGTTGATGAAACTTCTACATCTTCTGAAATTAAAACTGAACAAGATTTTCAAAGGGAAAAGGTGGTCACATTAAATGTCAAGTCACAAGAAAATGTTTATGAAAAGGAAATTATAATTGAATCGTCTTTTCAAAATGATCTTCTTAAATTACTAAAGATGAAAAACATCATCCGTCTAAATCTCATGCTTGTGCTAGTTCTAATCAGCAGGTACCTAAACGCTCAGAAAAGGCACAAGCAAAACAAGCAAAGAAAACTAAACAAGCTCATTCTTCAAAACCCAACAGATTTGCTTCTGCTACGAAGTATCAGAATTGCCACACATTGAAACGATAAACATGTTTCAATTGTGGAATTGTTGGACACATTGCAAGAAACTATGTTCATTTCCCAAGTGTGCAACATAAGAGTAAGAGTGCACAAAATTAGAAGGTCAAGCCAAACCGATCACGTTGTTCAGAGTCTATGATGACTACAAAGTCTGAGACAATGAAGAATAACTCTCGTAAAGCTAAACCTTCTGATCAAGATTGAAATGAAACCAAGAAAAGAAATAAAAATCGTCAAAATGGTTTCCAAAATAATCAATATAAAGCTTTTGGTAAACATGATTATCAATAGTCACACAAACATTGGAAACCCAAAGCTAAGGTTGCCCAATCTTCTACATCTCAACAAAAATCTGCCATTAACAACCCTTCAAAGTTTTAAAAAAAAGATAACCTAGTTTGGCAGAAAGTGACATACATCGAAGCTCAAGGAAAACCCAGATCCACCATGGGCTGGGTTCCTAAATCTAACTGATCCTGCTAATCGTGTAGAAACAGTTGTGGAGGACTACCGTGCGACTTTGGTACATGGATAGTGGCTGTTCCAGGCACCTGACAGGAGACTTGTCCCAACTCTTCAATGTTAAAGAATTTGATGGTGGATATGTCTCTTTTGCGGGAGGAGAATCT
>JARYGA010047155.1:0-49765 GCA_030545235.1 Helianthus tuberosus
AAATCTGGACAATCATCAAGTCTTTCCCTCTCCATTTCAAAAACAATCTTTTATCAATTTTACCTCTTGTGAAACCAATAGAAAGTAGAAAAGTGGAAAGAGTTTCATACCAGGCTCTTGGTGCTTGTTTCAAGCCATACAAATCTTTATTTAGCTTGTAGACATGATTTGGATTAAATGGATCCTCAAAACCTGGAGGTTGACAAACATAAACCTCTTCTTGAATCTTACCATAGAGGAATGCACATTTGATATCCATTTGATACACCTTGATGTTGTGGTTGACAACAAAGGCCAGGAATAATCTGATAGCTTCTAATCTAGCTATAGGGGCAAATGTTTCATCATAGTCAATGCCCTCTTCCTGTCTGAACCCTTGAACCACAAGCCTAGCTTTATTCTTGATAACAATACCCCTTTCATCAGTTTTATTTTTGAAGACCCACTTTGTGCCAATAGGACTCACTCCCTCTGGCAGTGGCACAAGCTCCCAAACTTGTTGTCTTCTAAACTATTGGAGCTCCTCTTGCATGGCTTCTACCCAGCAGTTGTCTTTTAGTGCCTCTTGGTACTTGACTGGATGATGGAGAGATAGGAAACAAGCAAAAAGACAGATGTTTTGGGATTGGCTTCTTGTGAGCACCCCTTCATTGATGTTTCCAATGATTTGGTCATGTGGATGAGACTTCAAGAAGATAAGATCTCCTTTGTATGAAACAATGGCATTTAATGGTGAGGGTTGGAGATGTGAATCATCTGAGCTAACCACTGCTGGTGACTTTGATGATCCAGCAGTGGCTTCAAATGGAGGTGGAATAGGAGGAAGTGGTGTGGACACATGTTGACTTTGATCCACTGTTTGAGGACTTTTATCCACAGTGTTTGATGATGTGGAAGCAGGGGTTGATGGGCTACTTTGGTCAACAACTGTTGAGGTAGCAGTGGCTGAACTTTCACAGCTGTTTTGAACATCTGCTGCTCTACCATTTGATGCAGACTTTTGTTGTGGAATGATGACTTCATATCCATAGTCTGATGATGAGCTTTGGGATGGACCTGCACTGTTAGTCTTGACAGTAGTATTTTCAAAAGTGAATTTATCAAGATCAAACAATTCTGCAGGATTTGCTGGGATTTTCAGTGATGAAAGTTCATTGAACTTTACATTCAAAGTCTCTTCCGCTGTCTTAGTCCTTGTGTTAAACACCTTGTAGGCCTTAGCAGTGGTTGAGTATCCCAGATGATAACCACAATCAATTTTAGCTGCAAACTTTGAGATAGAATCTTTTAAGTTTAAAATGAAACATGGGCAGCCAAAAACTTTGAAATATGAAATCAATGGCTTTATTTTATACAGCAGTTCATAAGTAGTCTTTTGATGTCTAGGGTTGATTAAAACTCTGTTCTGGACATAGCAAGCAGTGTTTACTGCCTCTGCCCAGAAAGTTAATGGCAAACCTGAATCAGCAAGCATGGTTCTGGCAGCCTCTATCAAAGTTCTGTTCTTTCTCTCAATAACCCCATTTTGCTCTGGTGTTCTTGGAATGCTGTACTGCCTTACAATTCCTTTTGACACATAGAAATCATCTAACTCCTTATTTCTGAACTCTGTGCCATTGTCACTCCTAAAGATTTTCACTGGAAGATCAATTGCTTTTCAACCTGTGTCACAAAGTCTTGCAGAATGCCTACAGTCTCATCTTTGGAATGTAAAAAGTAACTCCATGTAAACCTAGAAAAGTCATCAACAATAACCAAGCAATATCTTTTCTTCCTAAGACTCATGACTTTAACTGGGCCAAACAAATCCATATGAAGCATTTGCAAACACTTAGTTGTTTTGGACTCTTCAATTGATTTGTATGAGCTTTTATGTTGTTTTCCTTTTAGGAAGGAAACACAATGCTCAGGACAGGTGAACAGTTTTTGAGGTAAACCTCTTACTAACCCCTGTTTGGATATAGCAGTGATTGTCTTGAGATTTGTGTGCCCCAATCTCCTGTGCCATAATTCTGTCTCTTTGTTAGAGGCAGCTGAGAATAGACAGGCATCAGTCCTGAGGCTCTCTTTTGACAAATCAACAACATAAACATTGCCACTTCTTTGAGCAACAAGTTGAGTTTTTCCATTTTTTATTATTTCTTCAATCTTTTTAACCATTTCTGGTCCAATAATCCTACAACAATCCTTTGTGAAGAATGAGCCATAGCCCTTATCACTCATTTGAGAGACACTCAGGAGGTTGAATTTTAGATTGTCTATTAGATTGACATTTTCAAATTTGACATTACCAGACTGTACTGTACCAGACCCCAGAACCTTCCCTTTACTATTATTACCAAAGGATATATCACCCCCTCCATGGATTTTGAAATCTTTGAGTAGGGCTTTACATCCTGTCATGTGCCTGGAGCCTCCACTATCTACATACCAAAGGTTATCTAAGCATGCAGAAGCTCCTTGCACATGAAGTAAAAGGATTAGTTCATTAGGGTCTCCAAAGCCAATAAGGCTTTGGATGGGGTCTCAACAGTGTCTGGGATGAGTTCAGGTGGATGGACAGTGGTTAGCTTAGGGGCTTGGACAGTTTTGGTACTGTTTTTCTCTAACCACTGCTGGGGTCTTGCCCAATGATCTGCTGATAACCAAATGGATGCCTGTTCACTCTTGGTTTAGAAGGCCTTTTGTAAACCTCATAAACATGTGTTTTTTTTTTACAGAGGTTTGGTTCAGCTGTTTTGTAACAGCTGTTTGAACTGGCACAAACAGTGGTTGATTCTTGGTGAATTTGACAGATGATGTTGATGAACTCAAGGATGTTTTTGCAGTGTACTCATTCTTTTTTACATCAAAGGATTTGAGATACACACATTCCTGAGTTTTGTGGTTTTTTTACCACAGATGGTGCAGCTCTCAGCAGGTAAAATAACACTTGTTTTGTAGATATCATATGCTTTTAGATGAAAACAGTCTTTTGTTAGATGATTCTTCTTTTCACAGAAATCACAAAACAGGTTTTTAACTTTTTCTCTTCTTTTCTTCTTCTCAGACTCCTTAGCAACAAAGTTTTGAACCACTGTTGGGATGTCTTTGAGAGGAATAACCTTTGCTTTAGGAGCTTTTACACCATCGGTGGTTGTGAAGTCCATTGGTTTAAAATTCTCAAGAATGTCACATTCATCAGACCATGTGGGTTTAAATTGGAATTTCTCAATTTCCTCAAAAGTTGAGGACCACACAGATCTTTCTAGAGTGATTTTGTTACCAAGTTTGTCAGTTATCTTAACTTCTTGGCCATTCTTATTGGTAGGTGTTATTTCAACTGAGCCAGCTTGTTTAGCAG
The DNA here is from genome assembly GCA_030545235.1 of Helianthus tuberosus. Classification (NCBI taxonomy): domain Eukaryota; kingdom Viridiplantae; phylum Streptophyta; class Magnoliopsida; order Asterales; family Asteraceae; genus Helianthus; species Helianthus tuberosus. Next base: position 3,344 of record JARYGA010047155.1, read on the forward strand.
CAGTGTTTTCAAGTTCATCATATTTTCTAAACCCTATGCCAAATTTTACATTGCATTCAAGCTGTTTTTCTAGCATGACCTCATAACCTTTGCAAGATTCCACCCATCTTTCACAAGTGATTTGGGTGGATTCCAACTCCTTTTTGCAAACTTGATATTTTTCTACCATAGTTTGGAGTTGGTTCTTGGTTATGCTTTGCTCTTCTTTGAGACTGCAGATTTCCTTATCCTTTTCAGCCAATTTGTTTTTAAGTTCTTTTAAAGACTTTTCAAATTTGACTTCATCATTCAACACTCTATCCCTAAGGTTTTCATTCACCTCTTTAATGTTAGCAAATGCTATGATGCATTTGTCTGAACACAGATTTTCAAGAACCTGATATGATACCTTAATTGCAGCCATCATGGCACAATCACAAGTATGCTCTTTCTTATCAGTCACCTTCTCTTCCTTCTCACCATGGTTTTTCTCTTCTTCTTCTTCTTCTTCTTCTTCTTCTTCTTCTTCTTCAGACCAGGGGTCAGTCAGTGGTTCAACCAGGGGTTCTGAATTTTCTTCCAGCAGTATTTCACCAGCAACAGCAGTAACCACTGCTTCAGCAACTTCATCCACTGTTTCAGCACTTGTTTGCCCTTTTTTAGCATCCAGCTCTTCTGGTATTGACTATAATGCCATAAGACAAAATTCATCATTAGAAGCATCATTAGTAGCATAGAGTGTAAAATTTTCATCACCAAGCTCATCAGGTAAGCTGCTCCAGTCAACAAAGCCTTGGGTGAAGAAGCTTTGCTGATCTGGTTGAACCACTGCTGGTGGTGCAGCTTGTTGTGGTGCAACTGGTTGCACTTGAACCTGAGGTACAGGAGCCTGGACATACTGAATTTGAGGGACAGTGGTTTGAACATAATGCACAGGAATTTGCATAATGAGCAGTGTTTACATGGGCAGCAGGGGGTATAATGGGAATAGTGCACAGTGCTTTGGTTTTGTGGTCTAAGGTTTGAGCTAGGATGAGTAATAATTGGACCAGTGGTTTGACTCCTACACTCCCTAACAAAATGACCTAGCCTATTGCACTTATAGCACTTGATCTTTGACTTATCCAACCCCACTTTTAAATTCCCTTGTAACCCTGGGAATTTTCTCCCTGTCCTTTTATAAAATTTGCTTGTTCTTACACTAAGCAAAGCTAATTGGTGCAGAATGTCCATTTCTTCAAGATCAGTTGGATCAAAGTGCTGTAAGTCATTGAGTTCAAAACATAAATTATCTGACATCTGGTTTTCACAATTAGCAGTAAAAGCATAATTTGCAGAGTGAGGATCAGAGTTGTTAATGGTTCCTCCAGCAGTTATGTCAATGTAATGATCATAACTCTGATCCTTACTACTGCTAACAGATTCTTCCTGACCAAAAAGAGCTGTGCTTCCAAATGAGTAGTCATCAGCAACTTTTCCAGACTCTTGCAACTTCTTTTTCTAGTTTAACTCCCTTTCATAGGTCAGGAGTCTACCATGAAGTTGGGTCAGTGTCAGATCTTTGAACTCAGCAGAGTTTCTAGTTACAAAGGCAATTGTATCCCATTTTTCAGGTAGTGATCTAAGAAACCTGCTATTTTGTGTAGAATTAGGAAATACAACCTTAACAAGTCTTAGCTCACTAAAGAGACAAATGAATTGCTCAAACTGTTGATTCAGAATTTCCCTGTTATTTTCAATTACTTCTTCAGTTTCCCCAAATTGTTCCTTAAGTGCATCCCATAATTCCTTGGCACTGTTACAGTGTAACAGCCCAGCATAAATTTCATTGGGTAATGCAGATGCAATGATGCTAAATGATTTGGCATCGAGTTCGAACTTTTGAAAATCAGTTTCAGTATAGTTTTCAGGTTTTTTAGGTTCGAACTTCTTTGTATCCTCAGCACTTTGCACCATAGGAACATGTGGTCCAAAAACAACAGATCTCCAACATCCGGTATTCTGTTGAGCAAGGATGTGACCTATCCTTCTCTCCCAGATGTTGTATTCATTACGTTTAAGCATAGGTGGTTTGAAAAGTGAACCGATGTTATTCTTATCATCTTGTGATTGTGACGTCATCCTGGTTGTTTTACAGGCACTGATTAATCAACTTTGAACGTGATTAAACCTTACTATGTTTTTCAACAAAACGAACAACTATCAGTATCAACGATTGTGAGCTGAACTATTTACGTCAAAATGATTGTTAGATCAAATTTGACTGTCCGAGCTCTGATACCAATTGTTAGGATCTGAGTTTCTTTTTTATTATGTTTTTGTTTAAGAAATGATGAAGATGAACGAGTAATGCAGCGGAGTATAAATGGAAATAAACTTTGCACACAATCAAATAGGAGAAATGTTTTCAACACACATGTTTGAACATTGAACCGAATGCTTAAATTTATTCCAAACACCGATTACAATTTTGCATGCATGTAACAAACTCCCCCTCAGCCTGAGCTCACAGTGTTTGTTCGTATAGGAAGAAAAGTGATGAAGAGCTAATAGAACAGTACATGGTACTGTTCAATTTATAGGCACGCTCAAACCACTGTGGCATCTTTGCTGACGTCACCATGAAAGTGACATCTAACCTCCTAACAAAATCTAACAACTGATCTAATACAAACACTGCTATGCTATCTACTGATTACAATACATTACATAAGAAAGACTAAATTACTGCTTTATCCTTCCACTGTTGTGACTCCAGCAGTACTTGATATCTTCAGCAGTGCTTGACCCATAACAGTAGATTGATCAACAGGGCTTTAGTCTACATCAGTCTTTAACTTGATCAGCAGTTGTAAGTCAGCAGAAGTTGTAAAGGATCAGTGGATGGAGGTCATCAGTTGATAGAATCACTTTCAAGGGGAGAGACTTGTATACATCCACTGCTTATTCTGGATCCATTGCTCTGATCTGGTTTTGGCTTTAATCAACTGTTCCTTTGATAGGGTTCAATCCCAACAGGCGGGGACCTCAGGCATCAGTCAGGATCAATAGGTTTAGGATCGTTGTACTTTTCTTGTATTTTGACGGTTTATGTATTTTGAATGATGTCTTGTGTAAGTACAAACTTATTATGTAATTAAATTTGCAGTTTCAGTTTATTTGTATTTGTGATTGTTTATTTTAACTGTTTAGATTGGTATGCTTGGTTACGTATAATCTATAATACGATATTAACTTAAAAATGTGATACGATACGACACGATACGCTATAATACGATACTTAACGATATAAAACTTATAGAGATGTGATACGATACGACATGATACGCTATAAAATGATATTAAGTTAAAAATGTGATACGATACGACACGATACGCTATAATACGATACTTAACGATATAATATATTATAGATGTGATATGATACGCCACGATACGCTATAATACGATATTAAGTTAAAAATGTGATACGATACGACACGATACACTACAATACGATATTAAGTTAAAAATGTGATACGATACGACACGATGCGCTATAATACGATATTAAGTTAAAAATGTGATACGATACGACACGACACGATACACTACAATACGATATTAAGTTAAAAATGTGATACGATATGACGCGATGCGCTATAATACGATACTTAATGATAAAAGAAAAATATTAAAGATGTGATACGATACGCCACGATACGCTATAATACGATATTAAGTTAAAAATGTGATACGATACGACACGATACACTATAATACGATATTAAGTTAAAAATGTGATACGATATGCCACGATACATTATAATACAATACTTAAGGATAAAAAAATATTAAAGATGTGATACGATACGCCACGATACGCTATAATACAATATTAAGTTAAAAATGTGATATGATACGACATGGTACGCTATAATACGATATTCACGTTTTGTCAATGTTTTGGCCACTTGTTCAAACTCTACTAAAAAGAATGATGATCGGAGCTGTAGAATGAGATCCTCCACTATTCAGTTATCATCTTTCAGCCCCATTTTCCCTAAATTGAAGGAAAAAGACTGTGATTCTGTTTTTCAACGGGGATGTAATGCAATGATTCCTCTCAATTGAATAGACATCACTTGCTTCATAGGACTCACTTGAATCATCTCGGATGTAATAACAGTACGGTTAGTGGATGTATATTGCTGGGGTGTGACTGTTCAAACAATTTGAATGCACGCAACGAATTTGACAACTGTGACAGCTTATTAAAAGTTCCTCAGGCTGACGGCAACCGCATTGGTAACAAACTGGTACTGCTGGTGGTCTTCTTTCATGTTTCCCAAAATAATTTGAAGGCTCACAAATTTCAATATCATTTTGGTGATTTTCTGAGTGGTTGTAATATTCGTCTGATTCTGAAGACGATAACTTGTTATATGTATTTTTATGTATCAGCCTGCGATTTCTTCTGGAAACCGCCATTTGCACAAACTGTGTGTGAACGCGTTTTAGGATCGTATTTGACTCCCGAACGATTGCGAATAACACATACGGCGTGCGGAATCTATGCACGTGTGTGGACCGAACACAAGAATGTAATTAATCAATGATTCGATTAAGATTTGACAATGTTTTACACCTTGAATCACTTTCTTTACAACTTTCTCTCTCTAGACTTCAAAGCACCTAAGGATGAACAAGTTGCAAAAGTTCTAAATGAAACACTAACAAAGCCTATTTATAGGGAAGGACTAAAATGAAGGCTCCTTGAATATTAAGCCTCCATCCGTCCGGATGAGCATTATCCATCCATCCGGATAGACATCCCCTATATATAATATTCTTCAAAACTTGTTTTGTTCCATTTCCTGCTACAATGCATGATTGACAGAGGTGATAGACATAATGCACTCACAGACTCCCCCTTGGATATTACCGTAGTCAATCTCGTAGCTTTCTGTCTTCTCTCTTTTTCTGTGTCTTCACGAAACTTTGACATCTTCAGCAACCACATACTCCCTCTTCAAGATTTTCTTGATTCTGCGTTCTGAATCAGCTCCCCCTTTCGGTTGACTCTTTCTTCAGGCTCCCCCTTTCATTAAGCTTCGGTGCTTTTAGGATCGACACATGGTTCTTCGGTTACAAGCTCCCCCTTGCGATGAGCTCGTCTTCAGATTCCCCCTTAGTCTCAGCTATCGGGATCGTAATCTGGCTGTTTCATCTGCGAATCTCAAACTTTTGTAAGAATTTTAACAATTTAAGATTGAAAACCTAGCTCTAATCATTTATCATGAATAAGCTAGAGCATTTCAAATATGTGACAATGAAAATGTTTTGAATAAACCAGAATCGAAAACCTAAGCATAAAGGTGACAATATGTAATCAACCAGGATTGCCCGACTCTACTTCCCCTATCAAATAACTTTATAAAATTTGATAGTTTAAGCATCCAAAACCTTACAGATAATCATCCAATTCCAAATTAATGACCTTGGAGATTTCACAAACTATTTTTTTTTTCAATGTAAAAACTTCAAGTTTCAAATTAATGAACTTGTTTTATTTTCAGAAACATATTCAGCAAACTTAGATTTTGAAAGTCAGCTTTCAGACATCGGTTGTCGAAAATAAAGTAGAAATAAAATCTTTTTGTATTTTTCTGTAAATTAAAATAGTAAAGAAATATTTATAGACAATATTTTTGTTTGAGTTCGTGTTAGAGGATCATATCATTTTTTGACAAATCACTAGCACCGTTGAGCTATAAACACTTTAAGTTCTAAACGATTCACTTAGATTGTCAGTATACTAATCCACTTCAATTTTCACATAAAGTTAAACTGATTCGAGATACAAGATTTAGTGTTTTAAGAACTTGAACTTATTCGCGTTTCCCAACTCAGAATATACTCCCGTATCAAAATGAGGCCTAAAACTAACCTTTTTTTTAGTACTAAAGGGTTCGTTTGTCTAAAATGATTCGAGGCATTGAGCATAAGTAAAACGTGCTTGTGTGTGTATAGGTAAGCGAGTTTAAACAAGTTTGAATAACTCAAAATGAAGAGGTAACTTTAAAATATGATATCCAAAAACTTTCGTATAAAATGGTAAGTATTTCTATGGAAAGTGTGGCCATGTTGTAAGTTGTAAGATAGTTTTACTGATTTCAAAGAGTATTGATAAATCTCAGTTTTTGTAAATAATTCGATTATTGGTGAGAAACGAGAAAGTTGAGTATTTTGAATAAACTGTTTAGGAGGTAACGGCCAACTAAGTGTGTTTGCACATAACAAGAATGGAAGATGGTTTTAAAAGCAAGAAAGTATTTTAGGATTCGAACGTGTACACATATTTGATTGTAAACGAGATTTGTATATAAGACAAGGAATAACGGAGGTACGAGGGTGAATGATCGATCTAGTAAACGAATACGAGTATAAGAATGGTAGGTGTATTGGACAAACGAAGGCGTTGTGTTAGGAATGAGGTCTCGTTGTGGATAATCGGATATTACGCATTGTGGTGTGACAGAAGAGAGGATTTTCTATCATATTGAGAAGTTATGGAGGTAGTGTGGTCGTATCCTAATGATCGACCAAACGGGTCGGGTTAATCGGATATTACGCATTGTGGTGTGAATAATCGGATATTACGCATACGGTCCGTAAGCCCATAACGCGCCCCTGGTTTTCAAATCCTTACGAACCGTAAGGACAAAGGTTAGACATCAAACTTCTTTACAAGACATGGACTTTCATATCGCGATTTCTTTCACACCACAATGCGTAATATCCGATTATCATCGAATTGCAATTTGTAGTCAAAACCACATCAAACAAGAACTTCATATTTTGCCAAAACCCATTCAAAGAAAGGAATGTTCTTACCTGATAATAAGATAAGTTATTCATTTTTCATTCAATGCGTAAAAATAACTAGATTTAAACAGTAATTTATATCATTTTCCGCATTAATTTGCAAACTTCTTTATTCAAAAGACATTTTCTGGAACTACAGGGGAAACTTGAATTTTAATGCAATTTCGATTTCACGTATCCTAGAGGCATTCCGGGTCGAAGTCACTATCCCCAACCAAGATTACATTGGCCTACGCTACTTTCATTCAGTTTCTAGCTCATTTTTTTCTATTTTTCCCTTTTTCTTTTTCATGATTAAAAATTCTAACGGTTTTGACTTATAACGACATTCTTTATACTCTTATTGGCAGTTACAATTTCCCATTTTTCCCAGATGAAAACCCACTAGTAGACCGATAATTAAGTTAATATTAACTCAAAGGGACTTAAAACCAAACCCGGGCCTATTCACATATCCCTAACTAGACACAAGCTCGATTTATTTTAATCTCATATTATTATTATTTGAACCCGAGCAAAAACTCATCCTTTCTATCAGTTACTTGTTCATTTTCATAACGTAAATTTGCTTGTTTTGTCTTATTGTATATATTGTTTTTTATTACTTTTTTTTCTTATTAAATTAATTATTTTTTATTAAAATCAGCTTTTCTAATTAAAAAACATTTTAAAATATGTATTTCTTTTTACAAAAAACATTTTTTATCAGGATTTAAAAAAAACCTCTAACATCTGCTAATACTAAAACACTGTTACATTGAAAACTCTGATATACAACATCTGTTGATTCATCATAAGTTGAGCCTTATCCTCTGTTGAGCTTCAGCAGACCTTGCTTTATCATACTTTAGTCTTCAACAGTGGAGGGTGATCAGACCTTCGAAAGGACTGAAGTTGATGTCATGCACTCAAGCGAACAAATGCTTATGCAAACAGAACTTTGCCTTCTTGGCCCATGTGGTGGAACAAAAGGGCAAAGGGAAGAACATAAGTGACGTTCCAGTAGTGTGTGATTTCCCTGACGTCTTTCCTGAAGATCTTCCTGGTCTTCCTCCTCCTTTTAGTTGTTATCTAACCTTTTACAATAATATAAGCAATAAAAAGTTTAACAACATCAATAAGTACTCAGAAAACTCTTTGGATTGCAAACTGAAAGTGGTTCTGAAGTGAAGTTCAGGGGAAAGAAGATTATAATAAAGCCATTAAAAAGTCAAAAGTCTTCTCAAAATATCTAAGGGAAACTTATTAGACCATGCGGTATGGGGGTCGGCTCCCCCCGTCCCGGCTCGTCCTCGGCGTCCCATACCGGCCCCTGATGGCGTCGCGTCCCCAGCGTCGGAAGGACGACGGAAGCGACGAGTGGTCCTGATTGGCTGATATTTCACGTATCCTAGAGGCATTCCGGGTCGAAGTCACTATCCCCAACCAAGATTACATTAGCCTACGATACTTTCATTCAGTTTCTAGCTCATTTTTTTCTATTTTCCCCTTTTTCTTTTTCATGATTAAAAATTCTAACGGTTTTGACTTATAACGGCGTAAAACCAGCTGAAACTCCAATGGCAGAAAGAACTTTATTGAATGAAGATGCAGAAGGATCCCCTGTTGATCAACGCCTTTATAGGTCTATGATCGGGTCTTTGATGTATCTGACAGCGAGCCGTCCAGACATCATGTTTGCTGTCTGCAACTACACGCGATATCAGGCTAATCCTAAAACCTCTCATCTTACTGCTGTTAAACAGATCAAACCCCTGAGGTCTCGTCGTGGATAATCAGATATTACACATTGTGGTGTGAAAGAAATTGCGATATGAAAGTCCATGTCAGGTAAAGAAGTTTCACGTCTAACCTTTGTCCTTACGGTTCGTAAGGATTTGAAAACCAGGGGCACGTTATGGGCTTACGGACCGTATGCCTAAGGCCCTTACCATCCATAAGCACTGCAGCTGGCAGTTTTGTTTGGGAGCCAGGGCATTCTGCCCTTGTAACACCTATCTCGCGAATTTGAGCTCTTGTGCAGCTCTTGCCATGTCCATGGACACCTGCTTTGATCATTGAATAAGTCCTTACACCTGGATTGATCTTAAACATCATCCACAAGTATAAATAGGACCCTTGGTGCAACATTTTTCCTTGCATCTTTCTTCATTCTTCTTTCTATCTGCTATTTTGAGGTTCCTGATCTTAAAGGGAGCTTCCTCTAAGTTCTAAACATTCTAAGGATCACAAGTAAGTGTTCCTATCCTGCTCTTTCTATTTGTAGGCTAAGAATTTAGCCGAAAGTTAAGCAAATTGACTTTTGCTTTGACTTTCGGTTTAGACCATTATGGTTCAGCCATTGAAGGGGTAAGGTCCCAAAAATCCCATAAAAAGTGCTTGGAACCATACCACAACCTTGTCTACAAGTTCTTTTTACCTTGTGCGGCTGCGCACTGGTTTTAAGGAAAGGCTTAAGAACAGTCAACAGTCAACACTTGCGCGCCCAAAGGAAATCATAAACCCTTGCGCTTTCTCCCATAGACAAAGGATGAGAATCCCGAAATAAACACTTCCGCTTAAATATCCAGACCTGGATACTATTTACTCAGACTTGGGATTTATTTCTTCAGCTGTTTCCACACAATAAGGTGCCACACCATATTACAGCAGTAATCTTCTAGAAGAAATACAATCATGCACCACCAAGACGGTTACAACCGTCTGGACACGTGTCACCATCTCAGGCATCCCTGAATTCTCAACGAAGGCATGCAATTGGAAAGTAATCTCCACTTGATCACTTTACACGTGGCAAATCCCCAGCCTTCGATCTAAGCCACAATCCGTGTGCTCTCACGTCGGATCAAGAAACTTGACGGAAGGAAATGTAACCGCTTACGGGGTTAGCATCTTCCGTCAACTTTTCACTAACGGGTTTTCCCGCCTAAACGACTCCCGACTATAAATATGAGAAACAACCCAGGTATGAATTCAAGTTACACACACACTTTTCAAATACATCTTCTTCTTCATAACCCATACTTATTCTCACACCGGAGTCGGGTCAAGGAGAGAACCCTCTTCTCCCCTTGGCGAGGCTAACGGTGCTTCTTTTTTACAGAGTTATCGGAGAAGGAGATCAGTCGTAACCAAATCGGACGAGAGGAAACTTACCTTTTTTATGCGGATTCAAACCCCCTATATAATTGATTCCGGTCAATTCATCTAGTGTTTCTTCATTGGCGCCCACCGATTCCTCTGTCTTATCAGTTTTCATCTCGTTTCGATTCACTTCTTTTCATTCTCTGTTTTAAACATGGCAGAAAATTCATCATCTCACCGGCAAACCGGCCCTCGGCCGAACGTCGGGAACAATGTTCAAGTAGAAGGAATCCCAGAGGATGCCTCGGATGACAACAAGGTTCAATCCAATCGAGCAAACGACCCTGTCACTCCAGGAGGGTTACCAGCAAACCCTGCTCAATCAATTCTGCCACCAGGAGAAACTCCAATTTCCTGGTACGTCAGGTCGCAAGGGGCACTAAACGCAGTATATACACAACTATGTGCTCAGACTGCTCCCTTAACTTAGTCATGGAGACCAGGATCTCGTGCTAACGCTTCCCAACGGGAGGATTCAACTTACGAGAATACAAAAGTTTATGCCAGATCCACATCAAAACGTAAGTACACTCAGTCAGGAAGTCACCATAGAGAACATAATGGTGAACCACACCCTCACCGGAGGCAATCAGTTCACGATAGGTTGGGTTCCCAACGGAACACCCACACCGATGAGTCTGATCCAACATACCGTTTAAGTGCAAATACCAGTGTGTTCAATCGATTGCAGCCAAATTACAATAAATGCAGGCCTCGTGCGGTTTATAACCCTGAGGCAGAACACAACTATGATTTGATTTACCGCCCTGCGGAAGCAGCGGAAAATTCAAAATTCATCATGGAGATAGCTTTGGCTCCGCTGGAGAAGGCTAAACTACCATCCAATGTAGGAAAGTTTAATGGGCTGACAGACCCCGATGACCACTTAAGAGTGTTTACCAGCGCAGGTCTGGTTGGGGGTTGGACCCTCCCGCTATGGTGCCATCTGTTCGTACAGACCCTGACTGGCGCAGCGAGAATATGGTTCGATAACCTACCAATCGGACAGATCGAATCATGGAAGGATCTGCGCGAAAAGTTTTTGACACGCTTTAGCCAACAACGACGCTCCATTCGCGATACATCTGACGTCATGAACATTTGGCGCCGCGATGACGAAAATCTGGAGGATTTTATCACCAGATACAATAAAGAGGTATTGGAGATTGGCGGAGTTCATGAGCAATTAATCTGCGCTCAATTTAAGTACGCGGTTAGATGTGATGACATGATTAAGGTCTTATCTGGAACAGAAGGCCTTCCAAAAAGTTGGGAGAGGGTAATGGCGGCGGCCAAGGTTTACGCGCAAACTGAAAAGAACCTTACCACAAACAGGCCACCGCCACCACATAATAGACCCGCGGACTTAAGCTCAACTGGCGAAAGAAGGTTTAAGAAATCATGGCGTGAGTCTGGATCAGGAAGTCGTTCGTCTGAAGATGCTCGCACAACAATCAACAAACTCACCGCGCAGAGGGATAACAAACAGGAGAATAGGGAGAGGCAATGGACTCCCCTAATAAAGACCCCAGTGGAAGTTTTAAGTACAGAAGACTATCAATTCAAACCTCCGATCCCTATGAAAAATAAGCGTGGACAAGACCCGGCACAATACTGCGAGTATCACAAAGATAACGGGCATACCACTAACAACCGCATCTCTCTACGCACAGAAATAGAGAAAGCCCTTAAAAGCGGCGAACTCACACATTTACTCCAAAATGTGCGTAAAGAGATAAAGCAGATCACTCGAGGGGAGGAGGGCCCAAGCAAAAGGGCAAAGAACTGAGGATAGACTCTATAGTATCGGCGCGGAAAGTCAAGACTTATCAAAATAGCTCAAGAACATAGAGTAAGTTAAGTTCCATATATTTATCAAAAAAGCTTTGTAACGGCCTTTGTGCCCTATCCAGGAATAAACATCAAAGTTTTTTAATTCTTATGTTTTTTTTACAAAGTGCATGCAATTCCTTTTAGTAAGCGCAAAAACATAATGGTAAAAATAAAATAAAGCCTCATGAACGGTCAGTGATTACGTCACAAGTGACCAAACGTTCACACATGAGCTTATACCAACTTCATTCGCCTTACTTAACCAAAGTAATTGTACTCATGCAAAATATTGTAAAATTAAAAACCATGGCATATTGTTTACTGCGTATAAATACGCTCCCAAAAGCTACCAAACACGGCAGTGTTTTAGCTACTTGCGCAGCAGCGCACCAACGAAAGGGATACACATCCCAAAATGCAACAAATAAATTGTTCAATACAATTTCAGAAACAAACCTACACTAAATCTTCACCCTCATCCTGAAAGATTTCCCTTAGTTGCGCTACGTGATCATCAGATTGCAGCGCAACATTTATCAGATCCATAACCGGAAGTTGCAAGTTGTTAAACTCTGTCTTCAAGGCAGCAAGCGCGGCACCAGTATTCGCGCCGAAAGTTGCAGACTTACTGTCATCCCAGTCAACCTTTAAAGCATTGTTCACATGATGGGAACATTCAGCATATCCTTGCGCATACCCATCTCTTCGCGCAGCAACCACTAAACGAGCAACGGTTTTATCCAACTCTTCAGAGTTCAACACAGATTCAGCAATCTGTGAAATCAAGTAAAAATAAGTATCCAGAAAGCGCACAAACAATTCCACAACAAAAAAGGAGAAAAGAAACTTACACAGGCAATACCGCGTTCTTTCAACCAGGCCATATCATTCTTCAAAGGTTCAAGCTCGCTTTCCGTTGTAACCCACGCCGTTTCTGAATTTTCCAAATTCTCTTCAACTTCAGTCAAACGGCGGGAGGTTTCAGTATTCTCGGAATGCGCGAGCTCCAGATCCTTCTTAAGTTTTTCCTGATCAGAAAGCAAAGTAGTAAGTTCTTCCAATTCTTTATCTCTAAGAGCAAGAGTGGCGCAAGCTTGTACCTCTCGTTGCTCACTGCGCTCCCTATGAGAGCGTGCCTCTTCCAAAGCAGCTTCTGCATCAGCTTTCTCCTTCTTCAACCTTTCTACCTCCGCATCCTGATTTTTCAGTTTTTCAACCTCAACCTTGAGGTTATTAATGATATTACGGAGGTTTGCCTTCTCAGCATTATCTTTTTCGCAAATTCTCCTCCAGTTTTTGCGTTCCTCGGAAAGGAGAGCAGCTTCAGCTTTCGCTTTTCTCTTCCAACCAGCAACAGACCATTCCTCAGTCTTGCGCTCAACTTCAAACTTGGCCTGATCAGCTTCCAATTTAGCCTTCAGCTGAGCCAAGCGTTTCTCATCTTTGGCAAATCTCTTTTGAGACACCATAAAGGTTTCCCGGTCCTTATGCATACTATACCACTCACGCACTATGCGGTGAGTGGTAGACACGTGAGAAGCAGTTTCTTCAAGGTAAGATTGATAGGTTTGTTCATAAGACCGGCCTTCTTGAAACCTGATCTCTCCAGGCGGAAGTATCCCCTGTGACCAATCTTGGCACACGCGCCAATCTGAGAAAGTGTCACCTTTCTTTAAATTCCAAACGGGGGCGTGAGGCTCAGAAGCATCTTTCTCCACATAAGTCCGGTAGTAATAATCTCCCAAGGTTTCTTCTGGGCGGATTGGAGAATGTTTACCAACACCAGCAGATGAGCCTTGACCCTCAACTGTCACCTTCTCAACATGCTCAGGCATAGCATCAGAAGGTTTAGGGGAAGAAGTTGAAGTTTTTCCAGCAGCTTGTTCTTTCCCCAGATCTTGAGCAACAGTTTCAGGGGTTTGTGGATTACCAGTACCATCCACCACACCTGGATCAACAACTTTTTCAGTCTCTGTAGCAATATCAACAGGCTTCTCAGCCTCAACAGTCTTCTCCACACCACCATCAGCAACCCCTGTAGGCTCTAACTGGTCAACGACAGAAGCACGCGGAGGGGTGGGTGGAAGCTTTTCATTTACCACAGATTGCAGTTCTGTGGGAACAGGGGAAACAGGAACTTCTGGAAAAACAACAAAAATCTGTAAAGATTTAGCGCGCATAAAGAAAACAAGGAAAGGCAACACTTACCGGGAACAGATTCTGAAATAAAAGCATCAAGATTCCCTTTTCTGGTAATTTTCTTCCTCTGAATTTTCTTAGAAGGCTGACCCTCCACATCAGTATCAGCTTGTTTCCTTTTACCAACCTTCCTGTGCACCAAGTGTTCAGGACTAGAATCCAAATCGATAGGATCACTTGGGTTGGATGGGGGAATATCAGCAGAATCCCTCGGTTCAGGTTTTGGTTCTCGTACAGTTACTGCAGGGGTAAGACCCTCCAAAGAATCAGAAACCACCACATAATCACACCTGGAGGCAGAGGAACGGCGCATACCTTTCTTCTCTCCAACATTCTTTGCCTTCAAAGATTGAACTTTAACAACCTCACCCTTCTTCGGCACAGAGGTAGAGGTCGTTGTGCGTTTCTTCCTTTCAGGGCCTATGCCCAAATTCAACAACTCACCTACAAAAGCGCAAAAGAACAATTTACCCACAAGCGCAAAAAGGAAAACAGAAACATATATAGCTTACCAGCACTAGCAGCCGGTTGGGCAGACAGATCCGTATCCCGCGGAAGAACAAAGTTTCTTACAATACGATGGTACCAAAGTTCCTCTTCAGGTTTCTTCTTGATAGTACCCATCTTTCCACCACCCCTCTTAAAGGCAACAACATACAGTGAAACAACTGTAATCAAAGAGAGAGCAAGTCAAAAAAAAAAAAAAAAAAAGAGAGAGGGAAAAATCCCAATCTTACCATGACCATCCTTGGTGTATACCGGTTTGTCATCACGCTCCATCTTCCAATTCAAACTCATGCCGGCTCCGACGAGAGCTTTCTCCGGCAAAGCAATGTTGGGAACATCCTTCAAATCTTGATACCAGTTCTCATCAACAGGGGTCTGAATCGTTTCAATCGGAACATCTTCCTTCCCCCTTAAAACCATCCTCACCGGAATCACTCCGACCTTGATGAAAAAGAATTTTTGCTTCCAATCATGAAAGGATTTTGGGGGTTGTTGTAGAATCTTCTTCGCAGACGCCCTCTGAACGAACGAATAAAATCCTTGGATGCAGTGCATCTGATAGAAAACCCTAAATCGAGGAACGGTCGGCTCAATATGCATTGTCCGACACACGAATTCGAAATGTCGAACCCTAACCATGCCAATAGGATGAAGTTGGGAGATGTGTAGTTTGTAAAACCCAAGGATTTCAAGAAAAAATTTAGTGACAGGCAAACGAAAGTTACCTTCACAGAAAAAATCCCAAAAAAGGGTAATATACCCAGCCGGAGCATCCGCTGCAGTCTGCCCCTCTTCAGGATACAGAGCACCCCAGTCTTCCGGAAATTTGAGATTCCGAACCATACCGTCGAAGGTCTCCCTAGGCCACTTTAACGATGGAAGTTCAGTCGACATTTCTTTAGTAGGATCTTCTTGGTATTCTCCGGTTGACATAAGACGAAGAAATGAATTTTTTTTTTGGAAGAAAGAGACAAGAACGTTTTCAACAAAACAATGATTACAAAGGAAAGGGGTTACCCAAACATTATATATACGCACCGCAATAAATAGCATCGGTAACCGCCACAGCAACTTTTTCGGAAATCACAGTTCTCTAAGCAGCAGAGAGAACAGTAACCGACACAAACGCGTTTATACGCGCGCGTGTAAGACACGTGCAGTAAAAAACAACTGACAGTGACAGACTGTCATTCAGGTCTACTGTACCAGTCTCATCCAAAGCTAAAGATTTTTCAAAAAAATCTTTACAAAAATCAGAATGAATCTTCCTCCGGAAGTTTTCCTCATTTTTCGTACCAAAAAGCATTTCCCTCTCGAAAGTCCAGTGCTCCACTTACTTGCATAAGTACAACACTAGACTGGGGGGAATTGAAGGGGTAAGGTCCCAAAAATCCCATAAAAAGTGCTTGGAACCATACCACAACCTTGTCTACAAGTTCTTTTTACCTTGCGCGGCCGCGCACTGGTTTTAAGGAAAGGCTTAAGAACAATCAACAGTCAACACTTGCGCGCCCAAAGGAAATCATAAACCCTTGCGCTTTCTCCCATAGACAAAGGATGAGAATCCCGAAATAAACACTTCCGCTTAAATATCCAGACCTAGATACTATTTACTCATACTTGGGATTTATTTGTTCAGTTGTTTCCACACAATAAGGTGCCACACCAGATTACAGCAGTAATCTTCTAGAAGAAATACAATCGTGCACCACCAAGACGGTTACAACCGTCTGGACATGTGTCACCATCTCAGGCATCCCTGAATTCACAACGAAAGCATGCAATTGGAAAGTAATCTCCACTTGATAACTTTACACGTGGCAAATCCCCAGCCTTCGATCTAAGCCACAATCCGTGTGCTCTCACGTCGGATCAAGAAACTTGACGGAAGGAAATGTAACCGCTTACGGGGTTAGCATCTTCCGTCAACTTTTCACTAACGGGTTTTCCCGCCTAAACGACTCCCGGCTATAAATATGAGAAACAACCCAGGTATGAATTCAAGTTACACACACACTTTTCAAATACATCTTCTTCTTCTTCATAATCCATACTTGTTCTCACACCGGAGTCGGGTCAAGGAGAGAACCCTCTTCTCCCCTTGGCGAGGCTAACGGTGCTTTTTTTTTACAGAGTTATCGGAGAAGGAGATCAGTCGTAACCAAATCGGACGAGAGGAAACTTACCTTTTTTATGCGGATTCAAACCCCCTAGATAATTGATTCCGGTCAATTCATCTAGTGTGTCTTCAGCCATTGTTCAAATTGAACGTGGCTACGTGATCGTAATAAGGTAGGTGTTAATCCCTTAAAAGGGCACCTCCTAGAAATCACGTTAAGTTGGTCAAATGACGGGTCAAAGTTACGTTGAATAAAAAGTCAAAAATGCAGTTTTCAGAAAACTTATAAAACGAACTTGTAAATGTTTAAACACATGTTTTTGACATCATATCAGTTAGTAACTAATACTAGAACATGTGTAAACATGTTTAGCCCGTCATTCCAGTTTATATGTCGGTTCGCAATCAAAAGTCGAGCAGTTTGACTTCTGCTTTGACTTTCGATTCTGACCCGATTTAGCAACTTTAGCTCCTGATTCTAAGTTGCATTATGATCATATTATAGTGTAGAATAACCCTCTGTGGTTATACTACCTGATCATAATCAATTCTTGAGTTTTTATGCAAGTTCATGAAATATGTCATATTATACCGAAAATACCCTTTTTGTGCATAACTTGGTTTTAAACCATCATAAACATACAAAGTGCATAACCTATTGATGCAGTAACTTAATTTAAAGTTTTGGCATATTGAACTTGTTTATAGCTCATCCGATCACCCGATACCGCCTATGCACATACGTTTAGCTTATGTAACTAGTTTAAGTAAGTTTACCGAATCGGCTCAATTCTATTCAAATTTATTTCAAATTCCAGAATGTATATTATTTACCCATATTATACAAGTCTTAGTACTTGTGGGGATTAAACTACATTCTATCCTGTCGTCACTTAATCTAGCGTATCATACCGTTTTCATTAATTTAAGTTAACCGGTCCAAGTCTATGACTCGAATAAGACCGGTTAACATTCTAATTAGTTATTATACCATTCATTCCAGACTAAGGCATTCCAGTAGATTGGAACCATGCTAGTTAATTGTGATAATGGTTGTGCTTATTAATATATCTTGCATTGTAAGATTTACGAAGCCAGGTAAATACTCTTAACATATTTTCCCTATACGGGCTTGGGATACGATAAATTATTACCGCTTGGTCGGGTATGGGATCATATATCGGATTGTGACTAGAAAATCCGCATAACCCATTTTAATATGTTTTGCTTGGGAACTTAAACATTGGGGGTTAATGCAAGAGTGTCCTGCATATCCTCGGTTCATTTAATTGCAAATGGCCATGACTTAAGCACGGGGTGTAGGCATACACTTGACAAATGCTAATGCTATTATAAAATATTTTTCTACCCATATAGGGGATACCCTTTATGGGTTAAAGTGGTGTGTCGGTTAATCATATTATCGGTTTTCGTACCGGGCTCCATATGTATTGACAAGCATGTAAATTTGTATACAAGATAATTATATTGTCCCAAGTTATTATTTATAAAAAATACATGTGCCTTTGTGCACTTAAAACAATTTTGAAATATGTTCAAAATGTGTCGGTTATTTGCATTTACCAGTGTAAACTGACATATCTTCAAAAGACTAAGTGACAGGTTGCAAGGTTACGAAATAGGCTGGAAGTGCTCGGTAATGCTTAAGAGGAATTTGCACTCCTTGCATTTGAAGCCTAGTAGTATGCATAGTTCATCTTTATGTTATTTTTGATCCGTCTGTGAATCTTTTGATACATCCATCTGTATAATATTTTTGAACATTCGGACACTATAATTTGTAATAGTATTTCAAATTCAAGACTTCCGCTGTGCTATTTGTGTATTGATATCAATCTTCACGTATCCCAAGTCCGGGCCCACCGGGAATTACAGGGTGTGAACATGAACTAAAATGAAGGTTAAAGAACACTCACTTCTAGCACAAGGCTAGGGATGAAACACAAGAGTAAAGAAGATGAAGATGAGATGAATGTGGTGGATAAAAGCTCCCCAAGGTGGTCCTTAAACTTCTAAATCTTGAACCCTCCTTAGATGATCTTGAGACACCTTTGTGTATGCTTGGAATGCTTGTGAGGTGAAGCAAAAATAGAGGTGAAGTGGGAGGTGGTGTGGCCGTAGGTTGAGAGAGGGAAAATGAGGAGATGAAGTTTGAATTTGGTGAAATGAAAGTGGTTATTTGTTGTTGGGGATAAGGTTGGTCTTATAACTTCATACATAATCTCCTTCCACCAAGTAATGCCATTGTCCAACAAATTTTCACCCAACATCACTAGACAACATGGGGACATGTTGTCCCCATGTTTAACCGTCTATTAGAGTGGGGGGTATTAGTTGGGTTTGAATGATAGTTAGGATTTAAGAGGTTTAGGTAGGTGTTATTTGAGATTAGGGATTTCTTGACTAATTAGGATGTTTAGTGGTTTATACTAGTGATTCTATGTTAAACAATGTTGTTCGGAACACTAGTTTATGTTTTGGTGCTAGTCAGACACTAGACGGTTAAATGGCACATTTGTGATTTGTTGGACACTTAATTATGAGACTTGGTTTGGGACTAATTGTTTTGATACTACAAAGGCCTTTTCAATGTTTTGGACATCATCTATGATGGTTAACATCACTTTTGGATTCTCTACTTTACCATAAAGTGCTGAATTTTGCGGACAAGTTGTTATTTATGACTAGAATTGGACAGTTTTAGTGCTAGTATGTTTTCTGGAAGGTTTTAATGTATATCCCTGTTTTCCCACTTGGGATTTAGTGTAACATTGGTGTTGGACTTAATTCTAGGTCCTAAATCTATCGTTTAGCTAAGTATCGGAACTGTGCTGACATGGCTAGTCTAACCGGTAAGTCTACTAGTTATTTTGTGCACTGCTTTAACTGTTTCGTAACACGGCGAATGAAATAAATGACATGCATATTTAAAATGTATTCTGCGAGTTTTCTAGACGTATGACACGTAAACATGCTATATTGACGTTTAAAGCACATAATTGTATACAAAAATAATTGTGAAGTGTACAGAAATTACCGGAAAGTGCCGTTTTTCACACTTGTGAGATGCCTACCTCGTTTACGGGACCCTCAATGTGAGCTCTTTCTACTTCGATCTTGTATGGGGTTACTAAGTTGTTGTTTGGCCTTCGAACCTGCCAACCCATGTTTGTTAAGGAAGTTGTATTTGTTTTCGACAAGCGTCTACGGGATGCGATTGAGGGCATTGTGGTTAGTGGGGGTCTGTTTTTTGGGGATTTTCAATGGAGGTTGGCATCTTTACCGATTTGTTTTGGGGGTTTAGGCCTATATTCAGCGGAAGATGTATCCGCATATGCTTTCATGGCGGCCTCGAGATCACAATCTTGGAGTTTACAGGACCATATTCTGTGGGATAATGGTATTGATGGGTTAGACGCCGATTTTGGGTGTGCGCTCGGTAGCTTGCACATGTCCCTTCCCGGTCTTGATCTTGGCGGGTTTGATAATAAGGACACCGCCCCTCCAAAGGCCCAAAATACTTTGGTGAGTGCCCTTTATAATAAAGCCGTCCGGAGTTTGGGAGAGAAGTTTGACCTATATCTACACCAAAAAGCAGTGTTGGAGTGTATTCAGGGTCTTCATGCTCAAGACTTCCTAACTGTTATCCCCATCGAGGGGCTAGGATAACACATGTCGGCGGTGGAGTATCGAGCCATCCTTAAATATCGATTAATGATCCCGTTGTTTCCGGTCTATGAGCCTTGTCAACTTTGCCTAGGTTTGTTTGGATAACTTTGGGGAGCATACGGTCCACTGTAAGGAGCTACCTGGCTTTAAATATAGACATGACTTGGTTTGGTATGTCCTATGTGATGTCCTCAAGCGGGCGGGAATCTCTGCCAAAAAAGTGGCTACTGTGAATTTCCTGACAGACCTACTTGAAGGGAGGTCCACTCTGCGGCTGGCGGATGTTCTTGTTTTAGGTTAGGTAGGAGGGAAACACGCTTGTGTGGACCTTACCGGAGTATCCCCTCTTGTTGGGCACAGAGAAAATCGTTTTGTGGCTAGTCAGGCTGTGTTGAAAGCAGAATCAGGGAAAGTTGCTAAGCATAAAAAGGCTTGTGCTGGGAATCAACATGTCTTTATTCCCTTTGCCTTTGATACGTTTGGTTCACTTGCTCCTAAAGCTGTTGGTTTTTTAGATAGAGTGTAGAAGGTCGTGCACAACAATTTCTTGACTCCAAGGAACCAAAGTTTATTTTTCGATAGAATTGGATTTGTTGTTCAAAAGAAGGTTGCAACGCAGCTTGTTGTACGTTTATTTGCCATTCTTATGTAATTTTTCTCTCTATGAATTGGTTATCCATTTGCAAAAATAATAAAAAAGCAGTTGAAACGACAAGTTATTATCATCATGTGAAAATGTTTTCATAAAACTAAAAAAGAAATATTTCTAACAAATTTGGCTAATTTGTTTATTAATTTTCTGTCCCGACCAGCACATGTTTTTGAATATTTTGCACCGAAAGTATGACTTTTGGGTGTTTGTTAATAATTGAATCTATTATATATAATAAATGAAAGTGATTTGGGCCACGTGTCAGTAGATGAGGGCATCGTTTTTCCCCTTTTCCCGCCCAACAGTACAACTGCCCTCTTTTATTTATATCCTCCCTCATTTACTCATTTAGGGCTTCCCACTTTCTCTCTCCCTCTGCTATGCTCTATTCCGATCGATGTTCAGATCAATGCTCCGAATCAAGGTTAGTTTATCAATAACTTCCGTTCTATAAGTGTCAATCTTTGTTTTCATTGTTCACTCATTCGATCTTCATGCGTCTTTACTTATTGTTGTGCTTTGGCTAGGGTTCCGCTGCTAACTTGATGACGGAGATGATTGGAGGTTGTCGGCTCTGCGTCCTGCAGTTCTCTTGGTTATGCTGTAATGGATTTGAGGTTTAGGGTTAGTTATAAATATATTTTTTCATTTTTCCATCTTGAGTTTTAGGTTATGGTTTGTTTTATTTTATTTTTGGGCTTTTATATGATTTTCAGGTCGATTGTTTGGTGACTTGCTATTGTTGTTTGCTGTTGTTTGTGAATTAGGCTGCTGACATCACCGACCGACTCCAACGACCTCGAAAGGTTGTAGGACCATGAGGACCAACTAAAAGATTTGGACGACAGATATCAGGTGTTTGGTTTCATTTTTTTTATGTTTTACTTATTTAAATATTATGAAATTTGTGAAATAAGGTAAAAATGGCTATTCTAATAGTTCATGATTTCATCCTTGTTGAAATAAGGTAAAAATGGCCATTCTAATACCGCAACTATCTTATGGTTGGATGGTTGAATTAGTTTTATTTTGGGTATTTTTGGATGATTTCATCCATTTCTTTAAATAGTTCATGATTGAAGATGCAGTTAAACATATCTTTTGAGTGAAATGAATGTTGATTTATCAGAAGATGCAGTTGAAGGTATCTTAAATAAGGTAATAATGCATTACATTCCTGTTGAAAAACAGAGTCGGTAAATTTAGGGAAAATGAGGTTGAAAGATGATATGCCAACAGTGGACGATATCATTCTACGGGTTCGATAAATTCAGGTGTATTCTCAAATAATACTTCCTAGATGCTTCCAAACAAGCAGCACTTTGGACATTTGTTGGCCTTCAAACATCTATTATCTATTTTCTACTATCTATTATCTATTATATATAATAGATAATAGATATTAGATAATAGATAATAGATATTAGATAATAGATAATAGATGTTTGAAGGCCGATAAATGTCCAAAGTGCTGCTTGTTTGGAAGCATCTAGGAAGCATTATTTGAGAATACACCTGAATTTATCGAACCCGTAGAATGATATCGTCCACTGTTGGCATATCATCTTTCAACCTCATTTTCCCTAAATTTATCGACTCTGTTTTTCAACAGGGATACTGCAATAATTCCTTTCAGTTAAATAGACCGACACTTGCTTCCTCTTAAAGGGTTATGGAGTGGTTATAACAGCTGATCATGCTAAGGACTGTTATAACTAACCACTGCTCCTTATAAAGACTGATGGACTTAAAGACTGATGAGGCCTATCCACTGTTGAAGACAAAGCCCTGTTAAAGACAAGCACTTATGTACCTAGAGTTTGATTAACCAAAGGAAAACGACTGTTCAGTAGCAGTAGTGGTTCAGCATCTACAGCGGATTCAACTTTAGTATTTAATTATCAGTGTTTCTTATGTAATAGTGTTTAGTATAGCAGTGGTTTGCTAGAATTTATCTCTCGAGACAAACCCTTTAAAACCCAATGACGAACCACTGCCCAACAACAACAGTGGTTCAGCAGATATTCTACCTTTGTTTATCTTAACAGTGTTTATATGTAACAATATTTATCACATCAGTGTTTTATACTCTGTTAGATTGTTAGATGCCATATCACTGAGGTGTTTATATGTAACAGTATTTATCACATCACCTCATTGGTTTGATCTGTATTATAAATAAAACAGTGGTTTGATCTTTATACTACTAAATAAAAATGAAGAACACTTGGATGATTAATAAGCTCCTCATTTTGATTGTTTGGATATAGTATTCTTGAAATTGGTCTTTTTTTTTGCAAACAGATGTTTATGGGCAAACTTCTTTTTAAGGTCAAACATTTGTTTAAGCTCAAACATCTGTTTATGTCCAAACATCTGTTTAAGGTCAAATATCTGTTTAACTCCAAACAACTAATATAGAAGGTCAAATATCTGTTTAAGGTCAAACATCTTTAAAATAGTTAAAAATGATAGTTTTCATTAATCCTTAAAAGTCTGTTACAACCACTGTTTTGGTTCAAACATCTGATTGTTAAATGTTATCCACTGCTGAAAGACAACCTCTGTTTCTTCATTCTTAATGTTGACCACTGACTGGCTAAACATCAGTGTTTCAATCACTGTTGGGTATCCACTAATAGTTAAAAAATAGTCACTGCTCACATTTTTATTGTTGACATCCACTGATATTGACCATCATTTTCCTAAAAAACATCCACTGCTCACATTTTTATTGTTGATGTGGTTAATTAATTATAGAATGAAATTATCAAATGAAAACTAGAATTACAATGAAATTACCATTTAACCTAATCGTTACATTCCAATGAGATAAGAGTTCCTCCAATATTGTTTTGGTGATAAAAATTAAAGTTAAAATAAAAAATAAAAATAACTGTTGATGACATTTTGTTGCATATAAAATTAGTAATTAATGTTAATTTCTTGAGCTTTGGACATTGAAAATATGAAAAATGGGAATTTCAAATTGACGGTTATTTTCTCTTAATTAAAGTTAAAATAAAAATTAGAAATGTCATGATGACAATGGCTTTCAAATCAAATCAGTAATTACTGACAATATCCATAACTTTTGAAATTCAAAATATGCAAAATGGTAATTTAAATCACTGTTGGCTATCCACTGATAGTTAAAAAATAGTCACTGGTCACATTTTTATTGTTGACATCCACTGATATTGACCATCATTGGTTTTCCTAAAAAACATCCACTGCTCACATTTTTATTGTTGATGTGGTTAATTAATTATAGAATGAATTTATCAAATGAAAACTAGAATTACAATGAAATTACCATTTAACCTAATCATTACATTCCAATGAGATAAGAGTTCCTCCAATATTGTTTTAGTGATAAAAATTATAGTTAAAATAAAAAATAAAAATAACTGTTGATGACATTTTGTTGCATATCAAATCAGTAATTAATGTTAATTTCTTGAGCTTTGGACATTGAAAATATGCAAAATGGGAATTTCAAATTGAAGGTGTTTTTCTCTTAATTAAAGTTAAAATAAAAATTAGAAATGTCATGATGACAATTGCTTTCAAATCAAATCAGTAATTACTGACAATATCCATAACTTTTGAAATTCAAAATATGCAAAATGGTAATTTAAAATTGACATTCTCTCTCTTTTTTTTCCTACAAACGCTACATAGATTCATAAGATTAAAATTTATTCATTTATTCATGACCTTAAAAGTCCAATTATTACATAAATAACATACTGAACAACTAAACTTTTAAATCTAACAATAACCGTAAGAATTAAGAAATGTCAGCTTCAAATCCATCGATTGCTGAACTTCTCGATGTATGTCCTTCAGCATCGCCATGAACTCCACGTCTCTATCACCGCACTCTATATTGCTGACAACACAAAGCTCACAAACTGAAGTTGAAGGCATTCGCATAAGATTTCTGAAAACCTGCTCTCTCGTGAACAGGCCAACTTGCAATCCATCAAAACATCTCTTTAGCTCTTGAAGAGTAGTCCTATCTTCATACACCTGTTCCTCTATATGCTTGACAAAACGCTGCTTTAAATCATCTGATTTTACAGTAGTGAATGACGCCATATCAATAAACTATATTACTCGACTTTCCGGAAAGTATGATATCTTCGTAGGAAATCGTGATGAAAAACAGGTGAAGTGGTCAAGAGTTTATATACTTAATCAATCAAAACGTGTAGATTTAATATAAACATATTAATGTATATTTCAAAGCAGCAGTCTTTTAATGCAAAAACGTTTTCAAACCCCAACTTTTATGGGAAAACTTTAAAATTAAATACCAAGAAACCCAAGGGACAAATTTTTGAAGTTCAAAGAACAAAATCAGATTATCATAATTACAATTAACCTCTTCATTTACCATGTAGACGCGTTTTTAAACTCTATAAAAGATCGATAATTACTTTTGATTCAAAATATCAACAAACTGTCCTACAAATCACTGTCTGTGAAAGATTGTTCCACATCAGAAAATTCAACAAAAATCTACATGGCAAACTTCAGCTTCTACCACTGGTCAGACACCGGCGACGTTAAAACCCAATTCTCGATGTGGTCACTTAAAGAAAAAAGAACAGACGAAGAACTAAACAGGAAAGTCGACATAATCAATGACACTAATTACAAGAAAACCTGGAACAGCATAGCATTGCTTGATGAAGTCCTCCACTCTCCTCCATCAGATTTCCGGAAAAATGCAGAAGAGTTTTTCACACAACTTCTAAAACAGGATCAGAAAATCTGCAACATGCTAACTGATCTGAAAAACAAAAGAGAGCATGAAATCACATGGAGAAAGGCCAGAGTTTACGAAATCCTAACAAGTGTTAACTCTAGCGTGTAATAGTTTATAAATTTTTCATTAAATTTCTATTTTTCTATGTAATAGTTTATTTTAATAATCTCAGTGTCAATAAAAACTCTCAACATCATCAACAGTTAATCAAAATAAGAATCAAGCCTAAAATGCAAAGGTCTCCTCTCAACTGTTGTATCACATTTAACTTTTCATGATTTTCATTCAAAGTTTTATGATACTTCAGTGTTTATTCATTCATACTGTTTAATCTAACATGGGTTTCCATCCAACTGTTGACCAAAAGTCAAACAAATGTTCATCAAAAGTCAAACCGAGGTTCACCAATAGTCAAACACATCTTGACCTTAAACAAATGTTTGGTTTAAGACCAAACATCTGTTTATGGGCAATCATCTGTTTAAGGTCAAACATTTGTTTAAGGCTAAACATCTATTTATGGCCAAACATCTGTTTATTGCAAACATCTGTTTAAGGTTAAACATCT
This sequence comes from Helianthus tuberosus, assembly GCA_030545235.1. Lineage (NCBI taxonomy): Eukaryota > Viridiplantae > Streptophyta > Magnoliopsida > Asterales > Asteraceae > Helianthus > Helianthus tuberosus. The sequence continues at coordinate 29,679 of JARYGA010047155.1, forward strand.
ATTTAACTCCAAATATCAGTGTTTCAATCACTGTTGGCTATCCACTGATAGTTAAAAAATAGCCACTGCTCACATTTTTATAGTTGACATCCACTGATATTGACCATTAGTGGTTTCCCTAAACAACTGTCATCCATTTTCATTAGAGGTTGTTACGTGGACAGTTCTTAGCTGTCCACGCTTTGTAACCGCTGACACCTCAGCATCCATTTTCACTTTTATAAAACCCTGATCAAAACCCCAAACAAGGTTTTAACTGCCATTTTGAATTCCAAACAGGTATTCTACCTTTGTTATGTTAACAGTGTTTATATGTAACAGTATTTATCACATCAGTGTTTTATACTCTGTTAGATTGTTAGATGTTATATCACTTAGATGTTTATATGTAACAATATTTATCACATCACCCCAGCATGCTAACTGATTTGTACTATAAATTGAATAGTGGTTTGATGTTTATACTACTAAATAAAAATGAAGTATACTTGGATGATTATTAAGCTCCTCATTTTGATTGTTTAGGTATAGTATTATTGAAATTGGTATTTTCTTGCAAACAGATGTTTATGGGTCAACTTCTTTTTAAGGTCAAACATTTGTTTAAGCGCAAACATCTGTTTATGTCCAAACAGATGTTTAAGGACAAATATCTGTTTAAATCCTCAAAATAGTTAAAAATGTTAGTTTTCATTAATCCTTAAAAGTCTGTTACAACCACTGTTTTGGTTCAAACATGTGATTGTTAAATGTTATCCACTGCTGAAGGCCAACCTCTGTTTCTTCATTCTTAATGTTGACCACTGACTGACCAAACATCTGTGTTTCAATCACTGTTGGCTATCCACTGATAGTTAAAAAAATAGTCACTGCTCACCTTTTTATTGTTGACATCCACTGATATTGACAATCATTGGTTTTTCTAAAAAACATCCACTGCTCACATTTTTATTGTTGATGTGGTTAATTAATTATAGAATGAAATTATCAAATGAAAACTAGAATTACAATGAAATTACAATTTTACCTAATCGTCACATTCCAATGAGATAAGAGTTCCTCGAATATTGTTTTGGTGATAAAAATTAAAGTTAAAATAAAAAATAAAAAAAACTGTTGTTCAAAATCAGTGTTTTAACCCACTGATGGCTATCCACTGCTAGATTAAAGTCAGTCACTGTTCTCATTTGTAACCGTTGCAAACCACTGATATTGTTCCATCAGTGGTTTCCTACCAACTGTCCTCCATTATCATCAGAGGTTGGCACGTGGACAGTACATAGCGGTAAGATCTTTTAGTAACCGCTGCCACGTCAGCATTCACTTTTTCCCCTATAAAACCCTGATCAAAACCCCCAAACGGTGTTTTTACTGTCGAATCGAATTCGAAATTCCTTTCTCAAAGCAGTTATCATCCATTTCTCTCAAAATCACTCATCCTCTTCATCGTCTTCTTCCTCTCGCAATCATAATCAAATCACGATGTCTCTCCCACTCAAATCCACACATAACTACTTGGGTCTACTTGAAAAACCCAGTCACACCGAAACCTTCAATTCCATCATTGATGCTCTGTCGTCTTCAAAGTACAAAACTTTGTTGACTTGTGATGCTCCGATCTACATGGATACCCAGCAAGAATTCTGGAAAAATGCTAAGTTGGAAATTAAGGATAAAAAGCCCTTAGCCATCAATTCTTCTATAAAGGATGTTCCAGTCACAATAACACCTCAAACCATTTCGGAGGTTTTTGAACTCGATGATCTTCAAGGTAAAACATCTTTCCCTAAAGCAGAGTATCAAACATTTTTCATTCAAAGGGGTTATGAAGAGGAAATGAAAAAAGACACTTTAGAAAAAGACAGTTTTCCTCCTGCCACAAGGTTTTTGTTTCATACCCTATTGATGTGTGTCTCAAACAAGACCACTGCTTTCAATGAAATCCCATTGAAGATTCAATATCTGGGTTATGCTATCTTACATGGTGAAAATTTTATCTATTCCCAGGAAATCTTCAATTATCTTGTTACAAATGTTAATAAAAAGGCATTTTTGCTCTTTCCCAGGTTTTTAAGTTACTATTTTAAAAAGAAATTTTCAGAAGATAATGCCCATGTGCTTATCCAGGGCAATCCTTTTTCAATAAAGAGCCTCACTTCCAAAACCTTTACAAGGCTGTCAAAAGTTTCCAAAACACAAGCAGAGGTTCCTGAGCAGACTTCAGCAGCTACCACTGCTCCTCAGGCACCTGCTGTTGAACCCACTGCTCAAGGTGATGACATCAGCAAAACAACTGCTGTGAAACCCCCACCTAAAACCACCAAAAGACCAAAACAGAAGAAATCACAAAAGCCCCCCAAACCCAAAACAAAGGTAACTCTGGAAGATGAGATCCCAGAGCAACTACCAGTGACAACACAAAAGTCACCAATAACCACTGCAGCTACTTCCTCACAGCAGTTGGAAGAAAGATCTCAACCTAAGCCTCAAACTCCTCCTGCTTCTTCTAAAAAAGAACAGGTTGTAAGAACAGGGACACCAAATTATGATGCTCTGGAATCACTTGATTCCATTATCCACAGCCCACTGCCTGGGGCAAATTCCCCCACAAACAAAACTTTTGTTGGATGCAGTTGATCTAGCCCAGACACAAACCAGTTCTTCTCAAACACCTGTTAATGAGAATATACCTCAACAAGTGACTGGGTCTGGTGTCTCAATCATTGCTAACCCACCAACAACTGAGGAGGTTACACTACAGGAAGTACAAGTACTTCCTGTCAGTAGTTCAAGTGGAGCAGCAACTACAGGTGATGGATCTACTGATCTACACCTAGCCAGTTGTTTCATCAATAAGACTTTCTTGAAGGCAATTTCCTCTCCAGCAACTATGATATCCGCTGGTGTGTTTGTTTCAACCACTGGTTCTATTAAAAGGATGTCAATTGCTGAGGAAAGAAGTTCCCAGTACCAAGAAAAAGGGGCATCTTTGGATGACTTTTGTGAAACTTTCCCTAAGTCAAGTGCTGATACAACCACTTCCAGTGGGAAATTAGATGATCCCATTAACTTGGGTGATGGTTTAATGTACAAGGAATTGACGGAGAGGATTGACAAATTGGACTCATCTGTTGCAGATATTAAGTCAATGCTGCAATAGTTGTTACAAGCACAAAAGGCAACACCCACTAATGCACCAGATACAACATCTGCTCCATCATCTGGTCCTACTCCCACTGAGCTTTGGAGTTTATTTCAACCTCTGCTTCACCAACAAAGGGCATATGCTGATCAGCAACATGAAATGCATGTTCAAAAGATCATAAATATGATGGAAGCTAGGTTCATGGATACACAAGCAGACATAAAGGCAATCAAGGCCCACTTGCTGAAAACCACTGATTCTGCTCCTCCTACTATCATCTTTGTGGACAACCCACCACCAGCTGATGCCAAAAAGGGGGAGAAAATGAAGCAGCTAAAGAAAAAGGGATATGAAGATGGTTTGTACATTGCACCAGACAAATCCAGTATGCTTGCAGACATACCTAATCCAGATGGTACTAAAAAGGTTGATGTAACCACAAATGCCATTGCTGATGCAAAAGCAAGGGTAAAAAGGGATATGGAGGCAAAGGATAAAGCAAGGTGTTAGCAAGAGAAAAGAGTTTTCATGGAGAAGGATGAGCAGGGTGTTTCTGAGCCCAAGAATGAAGAAAATCCTGAGCCTAAAAGAAAACAGCCCACTAGAAAAGTGAGGGAACCCAAATCCACACCTCCCAAAAGCTCCACACATCAAACCTCCAAACCAGCAAATGTTAAAACACCTGTTGTATCAACAGCTGTTGGTACTTCAGTGGTTTCAACATCTGTAACACCAACAATTGCCACCACTTCAACACACACTCAATCCACTGCCTTACCACAAATCACATCACCATCAAAAACATCCTCATTACCACCAACACCACCTGCCAAAAAGCTCAGAAGACTTCAGGTGACACATCATCTGTTGTAATGGCCACAGTGGTTGAAACACCAGTTGTTTCAACAACTGTTAGTCAACCATCTACCACTCAAATCACCACCACTCAACCCACCAAAACACCACCAACCTCTCCAAAACATAAAAGGAGAAGGATAATTCTGAATGATGACCCTTCACCACCACAAACATCCACACAACCACTGTCCCTTGTTACCATTCCCAATCCTGTCCCACTCTCTTCAGCACAAGTCTCAAATTCAAACACTGCCATTTTTCCTGCAGGAGTCCAGTATCCATTAGATCTGGAAGCAGTTAGAGAGGAGATCAAATCCTTCTACTCTGAAGATGACCCTGCTAAAAAGGAACTTGCCATCTTTTCAAGGATATCCAAGGCCTAATAACATTGAAGAATACTTGAAGTTAAAGGCTCAACAAGCAGAGGATATCTCCAAAAGAAATACAGAAGGAAAATTTGACAGAGAGATTCAAACATACTACCAATATCTGCTAACCCAAGTCAAAACTTTGGAGCAGTTTTCAAAAGATCTCTGTCAAAATTTATCAGAAAGAGCTGATGAAACCTTGAGGAAAGACTATCTTGATAATATCATGGCTTATAAAACATACAAGGGAGAAAAGTACCGGTAAAAAGAATGGACCATCAGTGAGCTAGAAAGTGAAACAGCCAGAATTCAAGATATGATCAAAAACAAGGTGAAGCAGACTCCTCCTATCTGGGCAAAGTTTAAGAAAAATGTACCAGATAGGACTCTGCAGCTGAAGAGAATGAAAGAAGAGTTAATAACAGCTAATTTTGGGTCAAGGAACTAAGTGGCAAGGTGGAAAGAGGATAAAGTGTTCGCCTCTTACAAAAAGCCGGAAGAATTAAGAAAGAAAAATCCTAATGTTCCACAAAAGCCTGTTTACCCTGAAGCAGTGGTTCCAACTAAGCCACAAAAGCTACAAATCAGGAGATCCACTGCTCCACCTGCTGCCATCCTTTACCAAACACGGAAATAAAAGCAGATGGATGCAGAAACAGAAGCAGATAAAACAGCAGGGGATTACGTTGTAAAAATAGGCCTTAAGCAGATGATAGGAGAAAAACTTGAATTGACACAAACTACAATTACTGCTCAGCCAGTCATTACCAGGCCACCATCTCCAAACTCATCATCGATAAAACCTCTCCCAAGAAACTCACTGGATTCAAAAATACTAAAGTGGATATCTGACAAACAGACCCAAGTATTGACTCTGATCAAATCCAGTGGCGAGGTGAAGAAAATATCAAGGGAACAAGCACTGGGCTTGGGTGTTGAAGATCTGCAAGATCTCCTTGATTTAACACTGTGCAGGGATGAGGATGATACATATTCCTTGGACTTTGAATTACAATTCAAAGGGCAAGTCAGGGAATTATTGATGAAGCAATAAAGATTCACAATATAGACATCATTGATGGAAATGAGCCTGACTACTTTGGTGAAGGTTGAATAGGGATGTCTGTATTGGAAAGTTATTGTATAAGAATGTCTATTTTTGTAATTTTCGTTGAATTAGTGTGAATTCTTTAATACTACAAGGGAAATGTGATATTTGGGTTTGTGTTTTACAGTTTATAGCAGAGTTAAGATTATTAGGTGTGTTAATGTTTGCGGTTATAAAAGAAATTTTATGTATTTGTGAATTTGGTAAGTAACTGAATTGACTTTGAAAGTCAAAGGTGAAAGAAACATGGTTGACTTAACTGTTGGCATTGTTTGTTAATCCTGATTTGCAGTAAAATACTCTTTGAGCTTTTTTTGAGCCGTTTAATATCTTATCCTTTTAGTGAATTTTCTTTTTGAGTTGTCCCATCTAAGATAAAACACACGATTAAATCATATGGTCAAATTGTTAAGTGTCTTGATGATTTAAGATGCTAATTGTGTGCCGTCTATTGGCTAATTATTTGTAATTTATGTTAACAGTGTTTATATGTTAACAGATGTTGACCAAAAGTCAAACAAATGTTGGCGAATAGTGAAACAGATGTTGACCTTAAGCAGATGTTTGGTTTCAGGCCAAATATCTCTTTATGAGCAAACATCTGTTTAACTTCAAACATTTGTTTAAGGCCAAACATATCTTTATTGCCAAACATCTGTTTATGGCCAAACATCTGTTTAAGTCCAAACATCTGTTTAAGTCCAAACAACTGATATAGAACGCCAAACATTTGTTTAAGCCCCAACATCTGTTTAAGTCTAAACAGATGTTTAAACATCTGTTCAAAGCACTGTTCAATCTAACATGGGTTTCCATCCATCTGTTGACTAAAAGTCAAATAGATTTTCAAACCACTGATTGACTAATTCAAATTTCTGTTGAATACTAAATGAGATGTTGACCAAAACTCAAACAGCTGTTGACCAAAAGTCAAACAGATGTTGACGAAAAACTAAATGGGATGATCTGACCCGGTTACATGGGATATTTTTAAACTTCTAACTTTTTAAAGATCCTCACAAAATCTCGGTTCGTTTCTCTCTCCACGTTTCTTTCTACACTTTCTCCAACAAACTCTGTCATCTTCTTCGATTTCTTCCGATCTTCATCAATATCATCTTGTATAATAATAAAGGTATTGTTAAATAATCTGATTTGTTTTGTATTTTTTCATGTTTATTCTTTTAGTTTTGAATTCTATAGCCGATTATGGTTCTTGCTATTTTAATGAAGAAGTTGTAATCGACGGTGGTGTATTCATGTATCTCCCTGTTTTTTTTTCAATCCATTGTTGGTTATGATTGCGTTTATTGTTGCGTCTTATACTGGAACAATTTCTGATAGTCCTAATTTTTTTTGTATATCCAATTACTATGTAGTTATTATGCATGTTATGATAGACATATATGATTCTAAAAAAAGTGATATGCATTTCGTGTATCTACCATTTGTCTTATCCATTGTTGATTTTATTGGATTTCACTTTGCTCATGTATTTATCTTATTCTGATTTATGATATAAAATTTCGATCTTTACTGTTATTGTGACACCCTAGGAAAACCAGTGAAAACCATTCAACTTAACTAGCTTCCTCAGTGAGTGCTTACCAAATTTCGGACGAAATTTCTTTCAACTTGGGGATGATGTGACAACTCGAAATTTAGAACCTTTCATTGTATCTCGATGTAACATGCTTGAACGTTATGTGACTAATTGACTTGTTGGCTTAATAAATGTATAAGTGAACACCATGTGATTATGTGTCGTGCTTGTATGTATGTGTGTATTTATGTGACCCGAAACACGAGAACCCAACTCGAGACCACTCGGTCTCGAGTGAGTAGTGTAACTATTTGGGCCGGTTGGGCCATTTAATCCATCCGAAACCCATTAGGGTACATCAACTTGAAACTAGTATATAACCCTTGTGATTAGCCAACTTTGCCATTCTTTGGACAACCCACACTCACTCCTACACACACACTCCCATATTCTCTCTCACTAGAAACCCTAAGTCTCAACATTCTTCTCCTTCTTCTCGGATTCAACCGGCGACCACAAGGAGCTCTCGAATCGGCTCACACACACACCCATTTGGAAGCTTCATACACACCTTTGAACCCATACTTGAACCGGTTAGTGTTTTATGACTTGGTGTTGTGTTAAATGATGTTTTGAATTATATATGATTTTATACATTGATTAGTAAACAATACATGATGAGTTAGTGTTCAAGTAATCGATCCATAAGTGTTTCATATTGTGTGTTTATATTTCGGTTGATGATGATGTATGATGAAGATTATTTGATAATATGTTGCTTGTTGAGCTTTGTGCATGATAAATACATCATTCTTGAATGAACGGTATTAAGATTTTTGGTAGATGATGATATAATGCCGGCTTGGCATAGATGAAATGCGATTGATCATAAATATGAGTAATCGACTCTATATGGGTTAAATCCGAATAGCTTGGTTATGTTTAAGAGCTTTATTGTTTATGAAGTAGGATTTGCATATGTGTATTAGATGATGTACATGGTTAGAGCATATGATATGATAGGATGAGATGGTTTGATTTATCATATTTCAAAATATGGGAAACCCTAACATGATGAACAAGTTTGAAGGTTATTATGAATTTTTGAATATGATATGAACATGCTATGAACATTTGAAAAATACTTGTTTGATCCATTTTAGTAAATTGTTAGACAAGAAAACATGTTTAAATGGATAGTACATAAGGTTGCATGAAATTGGATTCCCATTGGTTAGTACACTATGCAGATCAGCAGGTGCTGGGAGTCGAGACACCTGGTTTCGACTCGAGACCATCTAGAAGCCAACTCGAGATCAGCGGTTGCGAGTCGAGAACCTCTAGTCTCGACTCGAGACCACAGCTCCCTCACACGAAACAGCATGACTCGAGATCATGGTTGCGAGTCTTGTTGCGACTCGAGACATGACCCGAGACCTCCACGTTTGCGACTCGAGAACTCATAGGTACAACTCGAGACCGCACAGTCTCGACTCGAGATCTCGACTCGAGACCATATACACGTGCACTGTGTTGGACTTGCATGCTATTGCGAGCCCAACTGTTTGGGCCGCACAATTGGACTTGCTTATTTACGTGGATAAGGCTATTAGACGTGTTTGTGCTCTGTAAGTTAACTGAAGCAATTATACGTGCATGCCATGATCGTTACTTGTGTACAATACGTGTAGAACATACGTGCACTACTTGGATATGAACCTGACTTGAATGGTATCTATGTTAGGACGTAGTTGACCACTTACAACTTGATTGACCTTTCTGTGTATCTGCCGAGCAAACCAAGGTGAGTTCACACCCTCTACAAAGCATGGGATTCCCAGGGGTTGGGAATGGGGTTAAGGAACATGGATTCCTCGTCCTTTCTTGGGTGGGACAGTATTGATTCAGGAATGTAATTCCTCGTCCTCATGGACAGATAACTCGTACTAGACCAAAACTCTATCACGAAGTCCCTCCTTTTTATATCGACTTAATCACCGAGGCCAATGGCGAGCGGGTCATTAGTTAGATAGCGCTATTTAGGTCTGACAAGCCTCACACCGTGCCGCAGAGGACGGGCGTGAACTAATGGATCTGGGGCACGTCAATGATGATAGACATTGACAGTTCAGGGCACATAAACATGACTACAGTCAGCAGTCGATATGGTAACGAGTCTAGTGTATACATGGGGTAGCCCCCACGGCCGAAATGCCAGATAACTAACATGGGGTAGCCCCCACGGCTGGATTTCCAGAGTAAATGGGTTAAACAAATCACGTTTTCAACTATGGGGTAACCCCCACGGCAGGACGCCAGTTAAAGGAAACTGTTTTTGGAACAACTTAAAATGAACACCCAACCGTGAACTCACTCAACTTGTTGTTGACTCGTTACTACATGCTTTGCAGGTCAATAGGTACTTCGCTGGAGCTTGCATGGAAGAGAGTCGTTGTGGGATATGGACAGCTGTGTGCCATGTTAAACTTTGAAACGTTTAAACTTATGTTTTGGTTTTGGACATTATGCTTCCGCTTTGCAACTTAAACTATGTTTTGTTTGGACACCAATTATATTGGTTAGACGTTTATAATTATTAACCTGCGTGTTCAATATGATTGGTGGCTGGATCCTGGTCAGTCACGCCTCCAAGCGGTGGTATTCCGCAGGTGGATTTTGGGGGTGTGACAGTTATATTCTCATTTGTATTTGTAAAGTTATTTATAAAGTTGTTGCTGTGATTCTGATGTATGATATACAATTTCAATCTTTACTAATGTATTGTCACGTTTATTTGTAAAGTTGTTTATAAAGTTGTTCATGTAACGTTGTTATCCTGAAGTATAATATAAATTTCTGATTTTAACAGATGTATTCTCATGTGTATTTGAAAAGTTGAACTTATTTTGATTAGTAGTTGGTATACTGTTTTTAAGTTTTTGTTTGGAATAGACACAAGTCACTATCCTGTTTTTCTATACAATTTATTCAGCTGATGATCCTCCATGTCTATTTGTGATACTTAATCGGAAAAGTAGGTTTTAAGTTTTAATTATATGATTTGATGTAAAAAATATATATATTTCGATATGATAAGAAATTACATGTATTCTCACCTTTTTGATGTTGTCTATTGTTATTTTGATATATATTAGTTGTATCATCTTTTATTTAGATGTATTGCATACCTTAATGGATTGTATTCATTTGTTTCTTAATGTTATTGATTTTGATTCTATATGATTGATACTGTTACAGTTTTATGTGAGAATGATTTATGGATTTCCGTGTTACCTTGAAAACAGTAAAAGGAAATGTTTGGTTAGTAATTTTATCCGATCTTAGTTTAACACTTAATTTTAATTTTTTGGTATGATATTTAGCAATAAAATTGTTTCTTTTATTTATGCTTAGATTTTGCCAAAACAGTATAAAAATTGGATTCAACAGTTTAATTATCCAATTGGAAATACAAAGATCCGGACCACAACTGGAAATGTTTTTAAAGTCAAGATCTATCCTCTAAGCAATGACAGATATTATTTTTATAATGGTTGGTGTCAGTTGGTAGACAGTTGCAAAACAACACTTGCCAAATACATTTATAACTTAAACAAGCAAAACTTTGAATGCAGCAGTTTTCTTGAAGGGATTGAGAATCAAGCTGGTGTATTGCTTGGTTTACAGAAACAACTTCTCAGAGATGTTTCAGGAAATAACATAATGATATCTAATCTTTCTAAAGGAGCATTTCAGATCGAAAAGGTTATAGAAAAAAAAGGGTGCTTATTGTTATCGATGACAAAGATACATTAAACAATTTAGTTGGAACCAAGGTTTTACATACACAAAGTAAAATCATTATAACAAGGCATCTAAGCATACATACATGGGTCGGGTCCATGTCTTCTGGGTGCCATGTCCACAAAATTGAATTGTTAAATGTTCATGAATCAGTGGAGCTATTAAGTTATCATGCCTTTGGATGTAAGGTTCCTATGAAAGGTTTTAAGGAGCTTGCAATACAGTTAGCAAAATATTGTGAAGGGAATCCGCTAGCTCTCAAGGTATTGGGTTCTTCTCTATCTGAAGGCCAGGGGACAAGAATTGAAACATGGAGAAGTACAATGAATTCACTAAATTCTTTGAAAGGAGATATTAATCATAAAATCCAAGGTGTACTACAAAAGAGTTTTGATACATTGCCATTGAGAGTCACCGAGAGTTGTTTCTCCATATTGCTTGTTTGTTTCTTGGTGAAATTTCGGGAATTGTGAACTTTATATTGGAGGATGACTATCATGCAGAATCTGGGATTGTGACCCTCATTAACATATGCCTTGTTACTGATCCAAGAGTTAGTGGTGACAAACTGGCAATGCATAAACTCCTACAAGATATGGCAAGAAATATAGTTTGAAAGGATTCCAAAGATCCTGCAGAACATAGTAGAGTTTGGCATGATGATGAATGTAAAACTTTGTTGAGGAACGGAGATGTAAGATGCTTCTTGTGTTTATCTTTATGCTCATTGTACATTTCACAACCTTTCATTTCAAATAAGCATTCTCTAATTTCATGTCTTTCTCCGTTAGGGTTCCAAGACAATTGAAGTGATATGTACCAATCGGTTAATAGATAATCCGTTGAGTGGATCAAACTCAAAAGAAATTAGTAAGATGCAAGACTTGAGATAACCTCTAGATTTTCATTCATAATCAAAACACTAAACATACTTTCCTATTTATAGGCTTACAAAACAAAGTAGAATAAACATAAATAACTAACAGTACGTGCATGATGGAGTCACCACTAACCCACTAATCTAACTAAATGACAAATAATATAAACAATAAAATATAGTAATTGCAATAAAGAAGGAAATCATGTAGATGACCGAGTCTTGCATGGATTTCGTGGGTTTGTTGAAAAAGGCACACAACAATCCCGCCCGGTTGAAAACGTTCTTGTCCTCAAGAACGGAAAAAATTCGCCACGGTGGTCGCCATTCGATTCGTCCGATTGCATTTGGTGCAGTCTCAACCGGTCGCCATGGTGGGCGCCACTCGCACCTTCCGTTTGTGGCACCTTCCGCTTTATCTTTTTCATCCATTTCCAAGGGCACAAGATTTATTTTTTCTGCAATACTTGCATAACACCCATAAGCAACATCTGCACTTCCCATATGGTGAAAAGTGTTGCATTTTGAATCATTCAAATAATATTCATTTTCCTTACTGCAGGGGTGTACAAGCAAATCGACTTCTAAGTCTTCCACTTCTAACCCAAAATTTGATTTGTTAATAGACTCCAACAATGCCGGTTTGTTGATGGCTTGGAGCAATTTGTTAGAGTCGGGAAATGGCTGGGATGGTTCACGTGACAATGTTGGGGCCGGGGTCGGGGCAAGCGGATTAGCTAATGGCGATTGTTTTGGCGGCGGCACGGCATCGGAAACAGTTGTAAGTTCCAAAGGTGGTGGATTTTGGGTTTGGTTTCATGGTGGTCGTCGCGGGTAACGGGACAGGCTGTGCGGTGGTGGAAATGGGTGGTGGAGGTGTAGGGGTTTGGGCTTCCCACACGGTTCGGAACGATCGGAACTCGTTGAAGAGGGTTTGCAACTGAGATTCGAGCATTACAAGGGATTCACTCATCCATTGATAAAACTCGGCTTCAGAGAGAGCGTGAGCAACCATGGTCCGGGGGGATCACGACAGCTCTGATACCAATTGATATGTACCAATCGGTTGATAATCCGTTGAGTGGATCAAACTCAAAAGAAATTAGTAAGATGCAAGACTTGAGATAACCTCTAGATTTTCATTCATAATCAAAACACTAAACATACTTGCCTATTTATAGGCTTACAAAACAAAGTAGAATAAACATAAATAACTAACAGTACGTGCATGATGGAGTCACCACTAACCCACTAATCTAACTAAATGACAAATAATATAAACAATAAAATATAGTAATTGCAATAAAAAAGGAAATCATGTAGATGACTGAGTCTTGCATGGATTTAGTGGGTTTGTTGAAAAAGGCACACAACATGAAGGTCTGGTGTTGAACATGCTAGAAGCTGAGGAAGGGATGAGATCAGAGGTAAGTCTAATAAGTAAATTAGTGTTCTATACTTGGCAAGAATTACAAGAATTTCCCAATACCATAGTTGTCTTCTTGACCAAATATGAGCAGTTATTTTAGTGAAATTAATTAAAAAGTAAATTTATGTTCTTCCCTGGTCTTTTAACGAAATTGGCCATACAACTCTAGAACCACCAAAATAAGCAATTAATTATAAGAATTTCTTCACCTGTGTGTAGAATTAACCACCATAATGACAATAGTTAAGATGAAATGTAGAAAAAGAGGAATGTAACGGTATATTTGAAAAATCCTATTTATTAACATTCTCTCCACATGCAAGCCACATGCATATTTCACCCTATTTTTTAAGCGTTCATAACTTTTTTATACTACATTTTTTTCATAAAAATTTCAACATAAAATCGAATGTCTTTTTATCTTTAATTTGAGTACCATATTAGTATATAAAATTTGACAATTAAAAAAACCAATAAAAATGTGTTGTATTTCTAACTTCTATAACATTTTTATGCTGATTTTTATACTACAATTTTTTGTTAAATTTTTTTTGCTGAATTTTTTTTGTATAACTGAAAAATCTGACCAGGTTTTGCTTTTGGATGAAAATGGCAACAAAATTGAAATCACAGGGACCCAGATTCAAAAAGTTTGAGTTTTGGACTAAAGTCACCAAACCTTAGGGACCATTTTGGCAGTTTACTCAAAGTAAAATTTTGTTTGCACTTGTTTAGGCTCACCAGCTTTGTATTTCAGGCTCGAGCTTGGCCTCGATAACTAAACAACCTCTTTTACAGGCTAGAGCTCGGGCTCGTTAAAATTCGGTCCGTTCTAGCTTTAAACCGAGCCAATTATGAGTAGCTCTTGAACCTCTAGGCTTGTTTACACCCCTACCAGCAACCCAACCAAACCAATCTAAACCACCCATTTTCCCACCTCTAAAAAAAGGCTACTGTTATGAGCCTACATCGATCATATCACCCAAATTCATGTATATGTATTAATCCATAACATATATGAGGAATAATGTCTATTTTGTCTTTTATGGGTTTGTTATTTTTTTTTTTTTTTTTTTTGTGAACTTTAATGTTTTTCATTATAAAACTTTATATTTTTATAACTTTTCCACAAAAGTTAAAACGAGTTTAGTTTTTTTATTAGTTTTTCTTTAGGCTTTTTCTCGGATATGATCGTCGTTCGGTGGCTACATAGTACGATGTTTAGTGGTCACATTTGGTCCGCCATGTTTTTTACCCCCTCGATTTTTTAACATGTGATATAAATTCTACTTCGTCTATGTGTCACGTTACATGAGTCACTTAGTGTTAGAATTCTTATTTTTATATTATGTGATTGTCGTTCGATTGCTACGTGGGGGACTATTGACTAGTTAAAATAATCTTATAAACTAGACGTAACAAGAACAGGGCATTTAAGCCCATGATACTTGTTTCAAAGCCTAACAGAAGAATCATGAGGGTGTATGGATGTGATTAACATGATCATCATCATGGTTATGATCACCATTACGAACTATGATTAATCATCAACGTAACAAATACTCTTGTGAACTCTTTTCACATTTTTTAAACCCTATATAACTTCCACCATCCAATAAAATCAAATTCATAAACCCTAGGTAAAAGAGATTCCTCTAAGTATTAGTGAAGCCTCCATGATATACGCATCGAAATCGGTCAACCGGAGTCCATTGCAATGAGTATGACTATCATCCTCTGTTTTCACATCACACGGTGAAGGAAGCGCCATGTATTCAAGGAAAAGCTGTTCGATTCCCTCATCGACTATATTAATAAATAATAAAGCTAACGACATCATCCCCATAAATCTTTGCGAAACTGAACCCAACCAGCTTCATCTTGAACCACGGGTCCATTACAACTGTGATTGCTAACATAATACACTTTTCCAGTACTTATCAAAGTACATTCTCTAGCATCGGTTTGGCAATACCAGTAACAATCGAATCCTCGCTTTTGGCTGCACGCGTTAGCTCGTGTTGAATCTTCCACATTTATATAAGAAAAATATTTATGATGTCACGGGCACATCAAATAAATGAGGGGAATTCCTTCATGTATTAAAGCGTTATGCATAAAGAAACCTAAAAGATTGTTCTCGTATCATTTCCGCTAAGCTAAATAAATAAAAAAGGATCTAAAGTGCCATATGCATATATTGGCCCCTCAACTATGGGTATACAACCCAGTGGTGTTTTGGAAACAAGGAGTTGATGAAGAGTTATGTGGTTAAGCTTTCGGCCAATCGGGAACATATTAGACACTGATGATAACTTCATGTGGATGTATGAACGAATGATGATAGTAAGAGGGTGTGATGTAAAATGATTGACTCTGGATGTCTACACTAAAATTTACCTTGACAACCATAGAAAGAGAGAGAGACAGATCTCACTGAACAAGCAGCTTTGAGTCACATGCCACTATTTTAACTTGACCAACATTTTCCTGAAATTCATGTACTTGAAGAATGAATGTCCGCACGTTGTCGCAGAATCTGTACGTGTGCAAACGCCCCTGTTTATGTTTACAAAAGTATATCAGCATTCACACAGTGAAGATGACGTTGTATGTTAACAAGCCAACAAGGGTACATCCGTCATTTACAAAAGGTCTGTCGGGTCAAACCGGGTCATCTCCAAGATCTATTTTTTTACCCTTATTATGTATTTTCTATACTCCTGTATCCGGTTATCACAAGTGTTTTTGAAACCTGAGATGGTTGTTGGACTTTGTATTATGAAATTAAGCCTTTAAACAACCAACCTAGTAATTTGTAATATATTTTGGTACTGCATAGATATATTATTGTTCTTGAGAAAGGGCAGTGTATTTATAACTCACATGAATAAGATGGTGTTTACGATCATTTATTCAAACAATTTCTCCGCTTACTGCAACTTTTGGGGAAAAAAAACATTTTTAACACCTGGATGACTAGGATAGTGCTTACGCTTCCCTGTTTGTTTTATGATGAAATAAGTTGTATTCAACGAGCAGAGTGAGATTGCCTATTTCAAAAGTACAGGTTTACACATATGGTGAAATAAGGTGTTTTCAGTAAGCTGATTATCTTTTTTTGCTCTTAATTAGCATACCCATAAGCTGTTTAAATACGCAATCACAATTACCCCTATAGTCCATACATACTCGTTCTTATCATGATCTTTCACATCATGGTTAAAATCTATTAGATAAAACTATTTACCTTAACTGACACCTTTGTTATAACCTGAGTGTCGAGTGCTTCAGCCATTGACTACAACCATATCCCAAATGTAACCACCAACTTTCACAAAAACCATTACATATTTGAACCAAGAACCATGTTGCTTGATGCATAAGATGTCAAAGATATAATTTCAATCTTAATTTACCCTGATCATTCCACACAGTCATCCAAACTTAAATCAAACAAAATAGAACTCAAAATCTGTAACAAACAACAGGCGTCACATGACTTTCCACGAGAATCTTCAAACATATGCAGTAAACCAACTTATTAAATCATCCATTATCAAAACTTAGACACAAATCTTCAATATACACATAAACTTAAGCATAAATTCAAGGTTCACATACATCAAATGGACACAATTAATAGATTATCATAATTTTGCATGAGAATCATCAAAATACACAAATACTCAAGTAAAAACTTACGGTTCATATACAGTAATTATACACAAATAATCAATTATCACCTTATGCATAAGAACATTCAACACACATACACACACAAAATTAAGCAAAAACTCGCGATTCATATGGAGTAAACAGATACAAAATCATCGATCATGATGACTTAGCATGAGAATCTTCAGCATACAGACAAAATTAAACACTAATTCAAGTTTCATATACAGCAAACACACACAAAATCATCGATTATAATAATTCTGCACGAGAATCTTCAACATACAGACAAAATTAAACACAAATCCAAGGTTCATATACAGTAAACACACAAATCATCGATTAATATAATATAATTTAGCACGAGATTCCTCAACATACACACAAATTCAAGGTTTTATACAGTAAACACACACAAAATCATCGATAATAATGATTTTGAACGAGAATCTTCAACATACAGACAATATCAACACAAATTGAAGGTTAATATACAGTAAACAGTCACAAAATCATCTATTATCAAATCAATAAAGTTATAATTCATCGTACTTGAAGAGTGCGTCTTGAAGAATGAATGTCCACACGTTGTCACAGAATCTGTACGTGTGCAAATGCCCCTGTTTATGTTTACAAAAGGTCTGTCGGGTCAAACTGGGTCATCTTCAAGATCGAGTCAAGACTGGTTGAGTTAACACATCAACAAATTGGTTGACTATTTTCTTTTACCCTTCTGAATTCTATAAACAGTTGATGTATCCAATATAGATACAATAACTTTAAAAACAAATAAGGTATTTTCAATAAGCTGATTATCTGCTTTCACTTATAAGCCTAATCAGAAGGTGTTTAAATAAGTTATCCCAAATACCCCTATAGTCCATAACTCCATATGTAACAGACTAATTCTATAATGTGGTGTTTAGGGTTGCTTATTTAAACAACTTATTGACCCTAAACGTAAACTTTTTATTTAGAACCCACCAAGAATAATCAGTTTCATCACCATACTCAGTAAACGCCCAGCTTGCGGTATGCGTATATAATGTATATATGTGTGGGCCTTAAGGGGGCAAAAGTGAAAGTGCACTAATTTTAACGTTATTTGACTAATTTCGTGAAAATAACGTTACAAAGCGAGAGACGATTAATCATGTGGTGGCGTTGATAGCCGAAAGGGGTACATGCACTAATCCGCTTTTGTCCCAATTGCTTAGTGTTATGTGCCTTATGTCCAAGGTTTGATGCAAAACTACTATCGAGCCGGGGGTCTCACCGGAAGCAGCCTCTCTAGTCCTACGGGGTAGAGGTAAGGCTGTCTACATCTTACCCTCCTCAGACCCTACCTTAGCTTTGCTATTGGTGGGATTTACTGAGTATGATTATGATGATTATTATGATATCACCATACTTAGTAAATCCCACCAATAGCAAGGCTAAGGTAGGGTCTGAGGAGGGTAAGATGTAGACAACCTTACCTCTACCCCGTAGGAATAGAGGCTGCTTCTAGTGAGACCCCCGGCTCGACCAAGAATAATCAGTTTGAAATAAGCAAACTCAAAATGCTTCATTCACCCAAAAATAATCAGATAAGCACAAACGCTTTTCTTAATCCAACAATCAAAAGGGCTTACTGCTTTTGAGATACGCAATAAACGGATTAATTATCTAAATAAGCAATTTTTTGAATCAAAATTCACGCATCTCAGTAATACTTCCTAGTAAGCAATGTAGATAGAACTAATACCTTAATTGACACCTTGGTCTTAACCTGGGTGTCCAGTGCTTCAGCCATTGACTACAACCACCAAAACAAGAAATGGTGATTCACATATTATGATATTAATTGACACTATTCATATTAAAGAAAGCATAAAATTAACAAAATAATTTTCGTTAAAGAAGATCAAAAGGGACCTTGTCAAACTGAACAAGCACTTGGATAGCAAGCTCAGGGCCAAGAATCCCACTTGAAACCATCTCATCCAATGTTTCCGTCAAACACATTCCAATTGTTGACCTACGGTACAACTCGAACGTCGCCATGAAAGACCTGTTCTGTACAATAATAACCGTCTGTAATTAGCTACAAACCAACCAAAATTCCCAAATGTAACCAACAGCTTTCACAAAGCCATTACATATTTGAACCAAATGAACCATCTTGCTTGATGTGCTATATCAGAAAACTAGGAAAAAAAAATTTCTGGCAAATGAAAAGATATCTAACATGTTTGGGTATACTCTAGATTTTATCATATTCTACAAGATTATACACAAAGAAAACATCAAAGAGATACTTTAGATCTTAGTTTACCCTGATGATTCTCCATAATCGGCCACACAATTATCCAAACTTGAATCAAACAAAATAGAACTCAAAATCTGAATCAAACAACAGGCATCACATGACTTTCCATGAGAATCTTCCAACGTTAGACGAATTTAAGCCCAAATTCAAGTTCATATGCAGTAAACCGACTCAAATCATCCATTATCAAAATTTAGACACGAATCTTCAATACATACATAAAACTAAGCACAATATTAAGGTTCATATACAGTATATGAACACAAATAATCGAGAATCTTCAATATATACAAAAAAAGCAAAAAACACAGTTTATATACAGTAAACAGACACAAACAATCAATCAAATTATCACCATATGCACGAGAATCTTCATTGCACACACAAAATTAAGCAAAAAATTGCGATTCATACAGAGTGATCAGACACAAATCATCGATCATGATGATTTTGCACGAGAATCTTCAACATACAGACAAAATAAGCACAAATTCAAGGTTCATATACAGTAAACAAACACAATATCATCGATTATAATAATTGTTACGAGAATCTTCAACATACAGACAAAATAAGCACCAATTCAAAGCTCATATACAGTAAACGCACACAAATAATCGATTATGATGATTTTGCAGGAGAATATTCAACATACACAACAAATTGAAAACAAATTCAAGGCTCGTATACAGTAAACAAACACAACATCATCGATTATAATAATTTTTACGAGAATCTTCAATATACAGACAAAATAAGCATCAATTCAAAGCTCATATACAGTAAACTCACACAAATAATCGATTATAATGATTTTTCAGGAGAATCTTCAACATACACACCAAATTGAAAACAAATTCAAGGTTCATATACAGTAAAACACACACAAATAATCGATTATGATGAATTTGCACGTGAATCTTCAACATAGACACAAAATAAGCACAATCTCAAGGTCAATATACA